>JAWNNO010004231.1:0-75195 GCA_035044985.1 Lordiphosa fenestrarum
ATTTTTAGTTATAGGCATTAGCCGTTTGTGGTGAGATGTGATTTTTTCCGTGTAGAACTAGCTGTAGGGATTTTAACATCTAGTAAGTTATGGTAGGTTGTGTGAGTTGAGGTGAGTATTTACAAATGCAAGTGGGTATTTACAGGTGTATATGAATATTTACAGGTAAGTCGAACTATGTTACAAAATGGAATTGCTCAAAGAGAGAGGCTATATCGCTCTACTCGCCAGGTCTGTGGGATGGATCCTCTTTAGCCTCCTTCGAGCTCTGATCCCATTTATTCTTCGTCTTCTACGGAGACGTCTCGCTAGGATGTTTGGGTGGCACGCAACTTTATCCAGGTAGCGGGCAGCCTGCTTGTTTATAGTGTCTCCAACCATAGGGACTCCGCTCGGCACCAGTGATTCTCCTGAGGATTTTGGCCTGAAAAACCCTTATTTTATTCAGGTGGGTTTTGGCAACTATACCATATATGTACATGTACGCCTTACCTCCAGATCGGCGCAAGAATAACGTTATAGATAAGGAACTTGTTTTTCAGCGACAGTTTGTTGTTGGCATTCAGGAGCTAGCTTATCCTTCTGGCCTTGCTACGCAATTTCCCAGCGACTTCGGCGGTGTGTTGCTTGAATGTGAGTCTTTTGTCCAAGGTAACTTCTAGATATTTATGCCCCAGTTTGTGCGGAAGGGTCATCCCTTCGGAGGGTGTGAGTAACGCAACAACATTTTTCCGGATTTACCGAGATATTCCATCTGCTGGCCCAGTTCTCGAATTTTCTCAGGTACTCTTGGAGTACGTCTGTTGCCATATAGACACACTTGTCTCTTGCCATAATCGCAGTGTCATCTGCAAAGGTGGCGATAAGAAGGTCCTTCGGGTGTTCTATAGGTATGTCACGCACTGTGGGCATGTCAGAGGTGAATAGGCTATACAGTGTTGGGCCTAGTACGCTGCCTTGAGGTACTCCTGCTCGAATCCTCTTTGTCTGGGATGCAAGGCCATCCTGGACCACTCTGAAGGTCCTGTCAGTGAGGAAAGACTTCACCATTAGGTAGATTTGAGGATTGAGCGTTCCCTTTATTTTAGCCAGAAGGCCATAGTGCCAGACGCGGTCAAATGCCTGTTGGATGTCCAAGTACGCTGCCACAACGTACTCCTTGGCGTGGAATCCTTCTAGGACAAAGTTGACCACTCTGTGTAGCTGCTCCGGTGTGCCATGTTTAAGACAAAAGACAAACTGGAACTTTGGGATCTTAATAGATGGCGTTTCCAAGATTCTCCTTAGGATGCATCTTTCCAGCAGTTTGCCAAAGGCTGGGAGTAGGCTTATTGGCCTATAGGAGTCCAGTTCGCTTGGAGGATTCCCTGGCTTCTGCAACATGACTATGCTAGCATTTTTCCAAGGAAAGTAGCTAAGACGTAGCGCCGCATTGAAGATAAGCACCAGGAACAATATTGCCCTGGTAGGGAGCAGCTTTATTGTTCTGTTGTCCATCTCGTCGTCTTCAGGGGCTTTGTTGCTCTTGAGCGATCTTATTTCACTTTTTACCTCCTCTAAAGTGATGGGTGGCCTATTATAATAGGAACATTAACTGAAACTCAGCCAAAGGGAAGCGACTACTGCACACCAGTTCAGAAATGGAACGACTACATGGGTACATGACTACCGGATAGAGAGGAATAGAAGCGAGACACTACCATCAGGGAGATTAGACGGTTCAAAAACGGAAGAAGGCACTGGAGCGAACATCTTCTCCAAAGAACTTGCGACACAGCTTTCATTTCGTCTACAGAACTGGTGTAGCATTTTTCAAGCAGAGATTTATGTTAAATTGTTAAACTCCAAGAAACATTTCAATCTGGGTCGACAGCCATTGAGGCTCTGTCATCAAATGCCACAAAGACAGCACTGAGCCAAATTCAAGAACACTCCATCAGATTCGTCTGGTTAACTGGCCGCGCAGTAAGGAACATTTCAGCACTGCCGGCGACACAAGTGGTAAGTCACATCTTAGGACCTGAAGGACAGCATTACGGAAATACCGTGGAAGGTCAGAGCTAGGGCAGTGGGACTTTGCACCCGGTTGTAACTTCTCTCGATCACACTGGCCAAGATACTTAATTAAAAGAACTTCCCAATTCCTACTCTTTAGCAAGAACTGGATAAGAACTAAGATAGGAGTCATAACGGGGCACTGCACCATCGGTCAAAACTCCATCAGGATGCCATGTTTCACTATGACTTTTCTTGTAGTTGTGAAAATGGGGAGGAAATGGAAAACATCCAACACCTTCTTTGTGACTGTCCTGCATTTCTTAGGAAACGCACCCATCATCTGGGTAAACCAGTTTTTGAAGAACTAGGTAGTCTGGTATATGTGCTCCTGGCTCTTTTTGTGGATTCCTCTAAATGGTTTAAGAAATGGAGAGATTGTGCATCAGTCAAGTCAGGTCTGGAAAGTACTAGGAAGTAAGTACAACAAATCTAAATCTTCAAACAACAGATACTTATTTTGGTTTTGGTTCCGGTATCGTTAGAGGTTCTGAATTGATTAAGAGGTGTTCCAAGGTAACTAAGCCATGCCACCTAATCAATGTATGTATAATTATTTCGCATACTTGGCACTTAAATCTGATTGGAAGATAATCGTTTGAAAAACATTATTCCCTCATCCAAGTTTCCGTTTCATTATCAACATTTTTACGGCACTTTCACACTTTTCGTTATCGAAATATTCTCGATTTCTTTTAGATTGCGCTCCTACATATCTGAAGCGAAAGAGCTTAGCAATAGCTGTAAAAGCTTAGATTTCTAGGTTAAGCGGCATGGACTTAGTTTGAAACAAGAAAGTAACTCTGTACCAACGAAATTATAAGCTAAGTATAAATTTTGATGCTGCAGTAGCGGCTGAAAGCAGCAGCGAACTGTCTTTTGATCATAACTCGATAACCGTTTATCCGATCTTCGCCATTCCTTTAGCGGATCGATAAGGTATCTTGATAACTAAATATGTCCAGAAGAAACGAACCATCTGTCTTTAAAACTGTGGGAGATATGACGTTTTTGTCAAATTGCGGGGGCGGGAGGGGGCGTGGCCAAAATTGAAAATTAACTTGATCTGCCTGCAGACATAAGAAGCATATGTTCCATACATGTCAAAACTCTATCTCTTACCATCTCTGAGATCTGTGCGTTCATACGGACAGACAGACTGACAGATGGACAGTCGGACAGACTGACATGGCTATATCGACTCGGCTGCTGATGCTGATCAAGAATATATAATCTTTATGGGGTCGGAGATGCTTCATTCTGGCTGTTACATACTTTGGCACAAACTTATAATACTCTATGTACCTACGGAGTATAAAAACAAAATGGGTTGGAGCTTGGTGTTCTTCACCCACTAAATGAAACCCTTACTCTCCGATGGCCTTTTAAGAAATGATTGCTTAATGCCCTATGATACAACAAAGAAGGTAAGGCGCTTAATTTTTGTAAGTAATGAGCTTTTGCTCTACGAATCTGACGCTTCAAGAGTACGCGAAACACTGAACTTTTCAAGTACGTTGGCTCTCAAATATGTTTGGGTTCCAGTTCGATTCCCTGATTCTCACATTTTGTAAAAGATTTGTGATAGGATCAGAGCTAACACAATATGGTGGCACAAAATGACAGGTACAAATTAAATAGACTTCCTCACTCTCTGAACAGAACAATTGAGTTTACTTCTCTTGAGTTTTCTGTAACACATTTCTCGTTGAATCGGAATTTCGTAGTTGATAAATCTTACTTGAAATTAGTTAACCGCTTCCTTGAATCAAGTACCTTCGCCCTGTCTGATTATTTTTTCCAAGTGTAGGTTCGAAAAAATGCTAATCTAAGCAAAGGGGATACATCTGCTCTCGGCGACAACCAACGCCCACGTGCGTGGAATGTCCGGAATTTTCCAATCAATTTTAATTGGCACGCCATCAATAAGACCAGGCAAGTCGAGAGATTTTCAAATTCCAAGCGTGTGTCGCAAGCGAAAGGAACCAATTCCAAAATATTTGTGCATAATTTTAATTAGAACATTTTTTCCTATTTTGCGCAATTTATCTTGTGCGTGCGAGTGTGTGTGTCAGGGTATTTAAAGTGTCACACATCCTAACTGGCAATGAGTGTCAAGACATTGCAATAAATTATTTCAAACGAGCACATCGAAGATGCCGCTTCCGAAGATGTGTGCGTGTGGGTGCCCGCCTGCATTCCGGGCATTTCAAATATTTTTACGATTGCCCCTTCGGGTTACCCTATGACTGCTCTAGGTACAAGTACAAGCATTCAGCTGGCAGATAAATCTTCTAAGCCAGACCCAGTCAAGCGGCGAGCCAATCAAACTTGCTGCTGCAGCTCATTTAAATGCTCCCCGGACTCGGCGCAGACAACGAAACTCATTTAAGTTTCGGTCCGCACAGGCAGAGATAGGTGAAAAGGATAAGGTTGGAACTTCAAAAATTGTCGCTAAGGGATCGGCCAGTGCCAACTTTTGTCGGCTTAATTGCCAAGTGCTGGCTTAATTGCCGCCACCCCCTGCCCGGCCACTGGCCACCGGCCACGACCAAGCCCGAATGTTTAATTGCCATTTAGTCCGTTTTAATGGACTCCACTGTACTGTCCTTGGAACAGCACAATGTCGGTGGCCCGTTCATTAATGGCCATGTCTAGATTTCCGCTTACCTCCTTTTGCCTTGCCTGTCAATACATTATCTCCGGCGGCTCGGACTGCTCGGGCTCTCAGTTCTCCAGATAAACTTGCAAATGCTAGCATTTTAATGGTCCAGCCAAAACAAACGCAGGAGATGGACGCAACATTTTTGACTTAATATGCCCCGGCACCGGTTATCTGGCCATCGTGTGTGTGTGCTTGTGTCCTGTGTCCTGTGCCCTGTGCCCTTTGGGGGCCTTCTCAGCTCGTTTGTGTTGCATAAATTTGCCCAAATTGTTTGTTGTTGCCTTTACCATGCCCGATAAGACGTCGTCGATAGCATGACAATTAGCCAAGAACTACATTTAAAATATTACTTTTGGCCCTCCAGCGGCGGTGGGGCAGGGGATTGGCCTTAATTGTTTCATGGGGGTTTTGTTGAAATGCGATTGTTGCCATGACATATTGACTCGGCTTGAGGTTGCCCTTCAATTGGGGAAACCCTTTAAGCTGAAGCCAAACTTATTGGCGCTACGGAATGAGTTTTATTCTAGTTGATGACAAATCAAACCTCTCGCTGCGGTTTCTTCGAACCACAAGACATTAGCGTACATTTTTGGAAATTATTTGAAAACCAAAAATATATTATTAGGTTGCGATAGCGCTGAACATGAACTTTTATTCCGATTAGACCTGCAGCCTGCAAAATACCCACCAATTGTGGTGACGCATTGTGGTTGCATTTGTTTATCAAGAAAATCTTGAACAAATTCTTGGTTCCAAATGAGGCAAATTCTGAGACAAAGAGATCAACGAACTTACTCCGCTGACCCCGGTTGGTTCTTGTGAAATGTTAGGAATATGGTAAATAATTTTTTTGTATACTTTAAATTCTTTAAAAGAAAGTCCCAGAGAGTAGCCATAACTAAACTCTGCACCAAAGTTACACAGAGTATATTAAGTTTGTGGAAATGTAGGTAACAGCCGGAAGGAAGCATCGCCGACCCTATAAAGTATATATATTCTTGATCAGCATCCACAGCCGAGTCATGTCCGTCTGTCTGTCCGTATGAACGCACAGATCACAGAGATGGTAAGAGATGGTGGTTTGACAAATATGAAACATATGCTTCTTATGTCTGCAGGCAGATCAAGTTTATTTTTAATTTCGGTCACGCCCCCACCCGCCCCCGCAATTTAGAAAAAACCTCATATCTTCCACAGTTTTAAAGATAGACGATTGGTTACTTCTGAACACATTTAGTAATTAGGATATCTTATCGATCCGCCAAAGAAATGAAGAAGATCGGATGAACGGTTGTCGATTTATGCTCCAAAGACTGTTCGCTGCAGCAGCGCTGCTTTCAGCTGCTACTGCAGCATCAAAATTTATGCTGAGCGTATAATTTCGTTGGTACAGAGCATGTTATAGTCGGGCTTGGCCGACCGTCTTTCTTGTTTTACTTAGAAAACGTCAAATGTCAATCGGAAAGCGACTAATATTTAGTAAAAACCTTGACATTTACAAAATGGGTCGCTATTCGATTGAAGAAAGTTGGGAAATATTAAAAACATATTTCCAAAGTGGTGAGTCCTTGACTCAAACTGTCCGAAATTTGGATAAAAAAACATTTAACCAAAAAAAATGTTCCGAAAACTCAATTTTTGGATCAATTTGTAAAGCGAGCTCGTGAAACTGGAATGTTGGTGGATAAACCAACCCGTGTACGTACTCGTCCGTGAAAATGTGCTTGAACAACCATCGACGTCAACTCGCCATCGATCTCAACAATTGTACATTTCGCGCACTTCTTTGATACGAATTGGGCATAAAGACCTTGCCATGAAGCCATACAAAATGACCATCCGAATCGTCTACAGTTAGCAAATTGGGCGGAAAAGCACATTTGCACCTCGGTGGTTATGTTAATAAACAAAGTTGTTGCATCAGGGGCACAGAAAATACGCATATTGTCGTCGAGAAGCCAATGCACCCACCATGTTGTCACTCTTTGGTGCGGATTTTGGTCTCGAGGCATCTCTTAGAAAATGAAGAAGGTGCCACCGTGACCGTGAATGGTGATAGCTACCGCGCTATGTTAAGTGATTGGTTCTTCGAGGAAATTGAAGCGGAACACTTGGATGATATTTGGTTTCAACAAGACGGCGCTACGTGCCACACAGCGCACGTCACAATCGGTCTTCTGCGCCATATCTTCGAATTGGCCGCCAAGAAGCTGTGATCTGACACCGTTAGACTATTATTTTTAAGGGGGTGGTCCAGGACAAATGTTATGCAAACAATCCTGAAACAGTTGATGGGTTGAAGAACGAGATTCGAGTGGCTATTGCTGACATACGAGCCGAAACAATTGATAATGTTCTCTAAAATTGGATCGAATGAGCTACTGCCAAGTCAGCCGTGGTGGTCATTTGACCGAAATTGTTTTTCATAAATAAATGACATAAGCCAACCTTTTCAAAAAATGTTCAACCTTTGAAAATTATCGATCCGTTTTTTTGATACCCTTGTAGAGGGTGTTGAAATTGTCCAAGTGCTTGTAACGCATAGAAGAAAGCATTTCCGACTACACAAAGTATATCGGCCCTGTTCCCAATTCCGAGTCGGTTTTCGTGTAAACGTTAGTTTTTGTACTTAAAATCCCACAGTTTTCTATGAAAAGTAAGGAAAATGTCTGTGCCTACTAGATCAGGTCGTCTATTTTAGTCGAATTGAATCCACTTGGCATTGAGCTGTCGGTTTCAACTGCTGAAGCAATTCCGATTTTTCTCAAACCTGATCAAGTACCCTTTGAAATGCTTGTCGCCTTCCTTATAACATTTCTATGTTTAAGCTCTACAATGCAACGTTTACACGAAAACCGATTCGGAATTCGGAACAGGGCCGTATATATTCTTGATCAGCATGACGAGCTGTGTTGATTTAGCCATGTCCGTCTGTCCGTCCGTCTTTGCATGAACTCTACTGGTACAAATATGCTGCACAATTGTAGGAACCGGCCGGATCGGATGACTATAACATATAGCTGCCGTAGGAATGATCGGTCGAAAAACTAGTTCTAGTGAGAAAAACTTTTTTGTTTTTAAAGCAAACGTCTCCAAACTCCGTATTTACTTGTTTGTAATGCTTCTCCACGTTTCTGCCGAGTTTGGTCGAAATCGTACATCTCTATAGTATAGCTGCCATACAAAAGTAGGGTTAAAAAAATAGTCTTGGTAAGAAAAACTTTCTTGTTTTCCATGTAAACCTTTTTAAAATTGGCACATATATATTTTTTAAGCTTTCACACAGTTCCTCAAATTTTTGTATAAATCGGATGCCATAGCCATAGCTGCCATAGGAATAATCGGTCGCGAAACTAGTTTTAGAAGGAAGAACTTTTTTGTTTTCAAAGAAAACGCCTCCAAACTTTGTATTTCTTGGTTTGCTATGCTTTTTCATGATTCCACTAAGTTTGGTCGAAATCGGACATCTATATAGTATAGCTGCCATACAAAAGTAAAGTTAGAAAAATAGTCTTGGTAAGAAAAACTTTTTTGTTTTCAATGTAAACCTCTTTAAACCTCTTTATTTTACAGGCTTTCACACAATTCTTCAAAGTTTTGTCAAATTCGGATGTCTATATGTTATAGCTGCCATAGGAATGATGGGTCGAGAAACTAGTTTTAGTAAGAAAAACCTTTTTTGTTTTCAAAGAAAAAGCCTCCAAACTTTGTATTTCTTAGTTTGCTAGGCTTTTCCATGATTTCACTAAGTTGGATCGAAATCGGACATCTATATAGTATAGTTGTCATAGAAAAGTTTAGTCAGAAAAGTAGTCCTTGTGAGAAAAACTGGATGGTTTTCAGTGGAAATGTCCTATAAATTAGTTAGAAAAATGTGCTGCAAGGGTATACAGACTTCAATTTTCAGATGGACCACCCTGTATATTCCTTAACAGCATCAACAGCCGAATTGGTATAATCATGTCCGTCTGTCTGTGCGTCCGCATGAACGCACAGATCTCAGAGATGGTAAGAGATAGAGGTTTGACTTGTATGGTACAAATGCCTATCTTACTTTCAGGCAGATTAAGTTTATTTGCAGCTTTGGCCAGTCCCCGCAATTTGCAAAAGACGTCATATCTCAATCAATTTGTTTGAAATATTTAAATTTAAGTTTTGCATTCAAACTTTTCTACCATTTTTGTGTAACTTTAGCCGTTTCTTCGAACACCGACCTTAAAAAATTCCAAGTTTCATTCTTGGGTTCCCACAGCCACTTCAGCTGCAGGTAAACTTCCACTTCATTTGTATGCAGCTAAATTCTGGAAAACTTTTAATTTGAGCTGGCAATTGTATTGAATCAGCCCTCCATCCACACCATCTATCAGTTACAAGTTCTGTCAGAGGCCAAACCTCAACAAGCTGAAAAGTCCTTTGGCCAACAAGCGCAAAAAATAAGAGAAAAAATAGTACAAAAAGTGCTTAAATCAGCGGTATTTTTCCCCAGCACTTGCAAAGTTTAGACCGTGGGATTGGGTTGGTTGAGGGAGTGGGTGGGGGGATTGGTTCAACTTAGCCGCCTTCCGGTGCAACCAAGTCGTCGTCTAATTGAACCCAACAGATATTTTCAATTAGCAGCAAAACATTTGTGTGCTAAAAAAAAGCTTTTATTTAATTTTATTTTCTGCTCGTTTTTTTTCCTGGCACCTTGAGCCAAAAAAATTCCTGCGGGCCAAACACGTCTGGACACTGGCGGCCAATAAAAAACGGCACCTTAGTGCTGGCGGAATGAAACTTTGGCTAAAAGCGAACAGAAACTTTTTAATGCCATTAAAAAAAAAATAAGGAAAAGAAAACACGGAACAAGACGCTAAAAGTTTTCGTGTCTAGCAAAAGGTAGCCAAAGGGAAACGAGCAAAAATTCAATTTGCTAAGAAAAATGCCAGCAAAACGGCGACAGCGCTCATAAATCAATTTTCCAAATATTTTGCTGCGCCACTTTATGCGTAGTGCGTAAATTTAATTGATAAAAGTGTCGCACAAAATGCAAATGCACCAAAAATGACTACAAAATGCCGAAAATCTACAACTTGAGATAAGCGCGGAGTCGAGCGTTCAAACAAACTAATTCAAAGTGCGTGTCCTGCTGCCAGCTGCTGTTGGTCCTGCCTGGTTGCAGGCCATGCACGCCACAAAGTATGCAACACAAATCAGCGCCTAATGGCTGTGCCATGTCCATGACTGTGTTTGCATTTTGGACGAGGAAGCGAGTGACCGGGCACAGGACCAGACCACGCATTTCAATAATTCTAATTAATTTATTAACCTTTATCAGCGGCGATAAATTCGGCCGGGAGGGTGGGGCAGTTGGATGGAAATGTTTGCCCCTGGCAAAGCTGTGAACTCTTTGCTGATGCTTTACTTTTGGGCAAACCTGACTACTGACTGACTAACAGAGTTTGCCCTGCTCCCTTTCGGGCAAATGGCTCTTGAGATGCACATCGGGCGATAAGTTTGCGGAACTCATTCGCCAGCCATAAATGAAATGAAAAACTTAGCCATGGCACAAAGAAGCAGAGGGCCAAACCAAAACCAAGTCATTCACTAGGACTAGGCGTTGATTTTAAAATGAGCCCATTGATAAGACCAAAAGAAACAAAGGGAACCAAACAAAAAAAAAACTGCTGAGGTGGCAAAATGAATGAATTGTGTAAAGTGGCCGACTAGGAGGTACTCTAGAAAAGAACATATCTACCACTGAGTATCTAAATGGACACTTATTGGATGATTTTTAGCTCCGTTGGATGAAATCTAAGATCCATTGGGAGTGGGCGGCGAAAAACTCAACATCAGTCATTCCTTCAAATTGCCAGACCGCTGTAGGGTCTTCCTGTGCAAAGTCCTTGGGATCATTCTATGCTCTGCCTGTTTAGTTTGGGTTCATAGCGACGCCTATCCTCTACATAGTATCTGTCTATAACTGGGCTGCAAGCACAATTAATATTCTCACGCACTTTAAGTTATTCGATTTAATTTTGTGTTTTGTATTTATCACACCAAGTGTTAAGGTGTGAAAAGTGCTGCCCATCGGTGTTCCAGCCAGTGCCGCCCATCATAAATATGTGTTTTCCCTATAACTCAACCATCGTTCATCCGAACTTCTACACATCTGTCGGCAAATCGATAAATAATACTGGTTACTAAATATGTTCCGAAGGAACGAATCTTCTATCTAAGAAATTGTGGGAGATATGACGTTGTAGGCGAATTGCGTGGGCGGGAGGGGGCGTGGCAAAAACTTCAAAATAAGCATGATCTGCCTGAAAATATAATACATGTCCAACCTCGATCTCTTACCATTTCTGAGATCTGTTTGCTCAAACAGTCTGACAGACGGACGTACAGAAACACGACTCGGCTGCTGATGCTGTTTACGAAGATATATTTACGGAAATTTACGTTTACGGAAATGATTCGTTCTAGCTGTTACATACTTTTACAAATACTTAACATAATCTTTGCACATTTATGCTGCACTTTACAATAAATGCAAACTGTACACAGGTACACACTATGTCATAGTCCGGCTCCACCGACTTTCTTGGTTGTTTCTATCTAACTACAATCTACACTAGCACCTATTTACCACTCAAATATTCAAATCTTCCTGGAATTAGAATATATGAAACGTTCTGAATCAACAGCTTATACAATTTTGGGTCATGTACAGTAGGGTGTCCCAACCTTATATAGGTCATAAAGTAGATCGAAAATTATAACAAATTGTGTTTTCGGTTTCACCAACGAAGCCTTGGTTCACGAATTATGGGCATTTTTGAAAAAAAATATTATTAGGTTCATGCAATGAAAAAAGTTTTAAAAGCGCATAACTCTGGAACGGTAAGACCAAATTCAAATTATATTTATTTTATTTTTTCAAAATTTATCCATCTTTTAAACTGCATCACTGTTTTTTTTTAGTTTTTACAGAAATTTTAAAAGTTATAATGCCATTTTTACAACATTTATGAAAAATTTACGAAAAAATGTAATAAATCGTACCTAAATGAGCAAAAGCAAAGAAAAAGCTTATGGTTTATGCTCATAAAAGCAAAATTTTGACATTTTGCTTTAAAGATGTTGATTTAAAAACTCAGAAGTCGTGCTTATTGACCAAGTAATTGGTAAAATTCAAAAACACTACGGAATACTCGATTTTTGGGGAAAACGCGACTTGCGCGACCTCTAAACGTCTTCCGAAAAATCTGAAAAAAATCTCAAAAATACTTTACTCTATAAGCTTGCAGAAAATGCCTGTGCACCCGAGAAAATATAAAAAAAGAATGTTTTTGGGACACCGTAATGTACAGGTGGTTACTGCCTTTGAATTTGTGAACAAACTTAGCCCACAAGGCGTGAAAAGGCAAGGTGAAAGCCATTACTTTACCT
Organism: Lordiphosa fenestrarum; assembly: GCA_035044985.1. Lineage (NCBI taxonomy): Eukaryota > Metazoa > Arthropoda > Insecta > Diptera > Drosophilidae > Lordiphosa > Lordiphosa fenestrarum. Next base: position 12,149 of record JAWNNO010004231.1, read on the forward strand.
TTTTGACATATTATATACAAAAATTTTTAAAACCGACCCAGAAAAAAAGTGATACTAGTTGGCGAGCGCCCACTGCACAATTACATTGCTTAAAGTATTTACTAATTCTGTTATATAGATCCTAGTCGTATGTTTTCCAATGATACTTCAGGGCCCAGAGACTGCTATAGAGCTTACCTTTCCGACTAATTCATTGAGCTTATTCGCAATTTTTATTATGCGATTTACAGAAATCTGCTGACACCCATCGCAGCGATAGTTTCTTCATGATTCCCAAGCTCACAAAGTAATATAAGTGAGGACAAAGTCGATTTACCATAAATTATAGAGAAACATTTCTAAAATGAAGAATTTCCTAGAAGCCAGATTATATTTTCGTATTTTAAAAAAATACATTTTCCAGACTTTAGAGACGAAAATATGTTGTAAGTGTTAGAGAGAAAATAAAGTGAGGGCTGTGGAAAGAAAGGTGGAAGTTACAACACAGCAAGATGCGTAGTAAACTCCGCTCTTAAATAAAATGCTCCCCATAAATTTTTGTACATTTTCTTCCCGTTGGTTTAACCAAAGTCTTCTTCTCTCTGATAAACACATACAAAAATTACTAAGAGTTTTTATACTCTGTACCGTAGGTACATAGAGTATTATAAGTTTGTGCAAAAGTATGTAACATCCAGAAAGAAGCATCTCCGACCCTATAAAGTATATATATTCTTGATCAGCATCAACAGCCGAGTCATGCCCGTCTGTCTGTCCGTATGAACGCACAGATCTCAGAGATGGTAAGAGATAGAGGTTTGACATGTATGGGACATATGCTTCTTATGTCTGCAGGCAGATCAAGTTAATTTTCAATTTTGGCCACGCCCCCTCCCGCCCTCGCAATTTAGAAATAACGTCATATCTCCCACAGTTTTGAAGATAGATGGCTTGTTCCTTCTGGACATATTTATTTATTAAGATAACTTATCGATCCGCCAAAGGAATGAAGAAGATCGGATGAACGGTTTTCGAGTTATGATCAAAGGAACAAATTTTCATGGTAAAGAGTATGTTATAGTCGGGCTTGACCGACTTTCATTATTGTTTTGTATTAAAATTTTATGGAATTCATACTTGAGAATTACAAGCGTAGTCTTCTTCAAATTTTTCTTAATGTTAGCGTAATGTTCTGGATTAACTTTTCTATATTTTATGGCGAACTTCTAAATTGTTTTTCTAAATTTAAGAAATATGCTTTCTTATATGAAAGAACTCAACTAAATTCGCCTTAAGAAAATGTTTTTCCTAACTGAATTCAAGGGTAAATCTGCTTTTTTAAGTAAGTTTTTTGAAAAATATCTAGAAAAATTACTCAACTAAGATATTATTTTCTAAAAATTTATTTTTTCGGGTGGTTCTTTCTTTCCTTGTACTACTGATGTTTCAAGCGGAGAATCTTATTCTGGGAATTCCAAGAAGTTTCCTTAAGAGAAGATATCTATCTTCTCACCCAATATACTAGCCGACTGCAGGGTATGAAACCAAACCATGACTTCTTTCTCCTAGTCTCTCTTTTTATTGTAAGCTTCAAATGACTTTTGTTTCTGTCGCCGCCCGGCCGACTGAAAGTGTTAAAATTTATTGACGCATTTAGATCAAAACTAAAAATTGTCTTCCATTTGCGCCGCACATTTGGCTTTTGTGCTGATTCAACAAATCCGTAACTTTGCCAGCCCTGAAGCTTGATGATGTTTTGTTTTTTCTAGGACGAAAATCCCTTAACTTGTGTGTGCGTGTGGAAAGGAGGCGGAGGCCGAGGCAGCGCTGCTTGCTAGCCAGGGGGCAAAACACTGCGGACCCGGGCAGACCAAGGATACCTTTAATGCATTTTTCGCTCATATTGAAAAGCACTTAAATCTGAGCCGCGGCGTGGAGCGGGGTGGCAAGAATATGAAAATCATAAAAAAACGAAACTGAAGTGGGAAGGAAGGTTGCTTATTTTATTATTATTTTACAGGGAATTATCTCATTTGAGTGGAGCTGCCGTCCCCCCGTCCACGGAGTCTGCTGTGTAATGTGTGCGTAATAACATAATATCCTTAAGATATTTTAATATTGCCTGCCGCTGCATATTGAACTGTGGCAAGCATCCTTCGCATGTTCATCCTCCAGTCGGTTGGTAGCCTGGCCGCATTTCCACATACATATTTGGCTTTGCCCTTGCCTGTCTGCCTGTTTGTTCAGTGCCGGCTGCCGTTGCCGTTGCTGTTGCTCTTCCTCGAACTGTGGAGCTTGTGTTTGGCTTTTTTCTTCCGCTGGCTGTTGCCTTTTAACAATACCTTTGTGCATCGTAAAATAATTGCCGCGGGGCATGTAATCTTCTGGGTGGGTGGCGCGCAATTTCCATTTCCCCTGCTTTGCTTTTTATTTTGCCCCTAAAAGGTTTCGGCTAAACATTGGCTTATTCGAGCAGATCTTTATGAATTGAACTGAATTCGATGCCATAAACTTTGAGTAATCATCTTAGGGCATCTGCATCTTCAAGTTAGGTAAAGTTCCCCAATTAAACTTTCCCCCGAATCAAATGAATGGCCACACAATGAACAAACAAAATCAGGCATCAAATGCCAAACACAAATTGTCAATTAAAAGGTATTTAAGCTTAATACCCAGGTCACAGCCGCGCCAAAGCGCTTAATCCACGTAAATTAGTGCAAAAATCAAGTGGATACCTTTTGGGGACCGGCAGGCAGGCTGGCAGGCTGGCAGGCACACGCATGGACATGACCCGTGCACACACACAGCAAACACGGCGGCGGCAACCGACACCAATAAAGCCAACAAAGCGTTTTTAGGGTTAAGTCCATGTCAAAGTGTCAGTTTAGTATCGGTATCATGTCATGTCGCTCCCTCCCCCCGCCATTTGCCATGTGTGCGTCGTCGGTGGCGGAGGGGTTGGAGACTTGTGTGGCACGGCGGCATGGGGTTTTAATTTCGTGTGCTGTGGCAACATCAGGCCAAACAGACCAGCCACCGTACCCCTGCCCTTGCCCAACCGAAGGTGCAACGTTTGACTAATGAATTTAACAAGGATTCTACGATTCATTCGCCTGGACCAGAGGCTTTTCAGGTTGGCACGTTGCTGCACTCTTGCATGCTCATTAAAATGTCAGAGAAACTGAAGTCTGGAGTCCTGGCATCAGCTGCACTTTGTTGCCATTCTGTTTATCCTGCCAACATATTTTTCAAATGTTCCGTTTGCATAAGTGAAAAGGCCAAAAAGGGAAGATAACGTTTTTGCCACGAACGGCCGGGAGTGGGCCTCGTCCGTGCCGGTTGGAGTCCACCAACATTGGCGTCAACAACACAGCAAGCAGCAGCAACAGCAGCAGCAGCAGCAACAACAATGGCGCGTAAATTTACGGCTCACCTACGCGACTAGACAAGGGGGGGATGGGGAAAGCTGGAGCACATGTGCGGCATATTTAAATTTGTTTTTATGCAACCGGACCGGCAGGATCCCACCACCTCGACCTGGTTCGACTGTTAATCCAATAAAATTGCGTAATTAAATTTGTGCTTCATTTGGCGTTTGTCATGTGTTTGCCGCCTGTTTTTGTTGTTGTGGTGACAAATTTTAAAACCTGTTGTCGGTAATACACTCACCTCCTCACTCAAAACTATGGGACGGAAATTGGAATTTGTGTATAAAAACTGGAAAGTTGAAATTTGGCTAAATTTTTCTTAAATTTTATATAAAAAATGTTGATAAATTTGAAAACGACTGGTGCAAATTGGCTACAGCGGGCAAGAGCCCCGTGAAATTCTCAACATGTGGTGCAGTAGGCGCACATTGCGGTTTCCAGTTCAGGGCTTTCAATCACACAATCAAAAAAAAAAACAGCCAAAATCGCCTCAAAATTTAGAAATTCGCCCTAAAAAAGGGGTCAAAGGCGATTCGCCAAATATTTTAGAAAAATTATTTCTAAAAATAAGACTGAGACTTTCTGATATTAAGAAAATGTTTACTATAAGCTAAAAAATATTTTCTTAATTGTAGAAAAGCACTTTCTAAATTTTAGAAAAACCTTTCTAAATTAAAAAAAAAAACATTTTCAACTATTATAGACAGGAAAATGAGTGAGGGGGGAGAGAAGAGGAAGGAGACTGCAACACTGAGAAGCCTATAACCCCTTTATTATATTATTTTTATTGGATATTTTCTTTCTGTTGGTTCACTACTAGTAATCATTATTTTAGTTTTTAACTTTACCTTGCCTGGGTACTCGAACTCGGGACCTCGGGGAAACTTCAACACAAAAGGCATCTTACCGCACTCGACTACCAAGCTCGCGCGTGAGGATAGTAAATAACGCAGTCAAATGCTAAGCACTCAGCTGCCTCTTGTATATTCCGAAAGCAGGAAATTCGAACTTGAGAATTACATGCGGTGTCTTTTTATATTTTACTAAATTTTAGGGCGGTTTTCTAGATTATTTTTTTATATTTTAGGGCGATTTTCTCAGCATGCCAAATATTAGTTGCCCTTTTATATTCCGAATGCACGGAATTCGTACTTGAGAATTACAAGGGGTGTCTTTTAAAAAATTTTCTATTCTTTAGGGCGATTTTCTAGACTTTTTTTCTAAATTCAAGGGCGAATTCGCCCTTAATTTAAGAAAGTATTTAGAAAAAAATCTAGAAAAATTAGCCTAAATTTAAGAAAAAATAAATCAAATTTTCTAAATTTAAGAAATTCTTTTTTAGGGCTGTTTTTCTAAGTTTAAGAAAAAACTGTCTAAAAACAAGTAAGAAATATTGTTTATTATTTAGTAGTAGATTTATTTTCAGACCATTTGTAGACACTGGCCGTAGTTTGCCGTCAGTCAAATTTACATACAACGGATTCGTTTTTAATGTTTAAATTTATTTTAGTTTCTGGATCTTAAGGGACTAGGGAAATTCTAATATAATTTCACCAGAATTTCAGCGCTTCGAAAATATATAATTTGCCAGTAAGGCCCAGTTCCGTCCATTTAAAATTTCAATTACTTCTGCTGTATTCAGTGAAGTTTGCTGCCAATATACAAATCGTATTTCTGCCAGAATGGGGCATTTGGCCAAGAAATGGAAGGTTTTTCGTGCATATTGCACAGCGTGCACTGATTTAGGGTTCCATCTCTATATGGCTTGAAATTCAGTGCTATTAGATTATAGCGATCGTTGAAGTAGTTCCTTTCGCATAATGTGAAATCAAGCTGCTTGTACAACACCCTACACGTGCTCCTTCGGGCCTGTTCGATGCATTTCCCACGAGTACCTTCGGCTATTCGCTCCAGTATTTTGTTATGCGCTTCAGTCGAAGATCGGTGGTCAAGAGGAACGTTATACTCGGCGGCCAGTTGTCGCCATTCATCAAAACAATGGGCTCCTCTTGCTAATAGCAGACTTGCGGTTTTATTTACCAGCCTTGATGCTGGTTCATCCATCACCTGTATAACGGTATAACTCCGATAGTCCAGTCTCAATGTGAATAGCATAATTTGGGGTGTTTCGTGGCAGCTGAAAGATTTTCTTGATGAAAAATCTCAGTAACTTTTCCACATCTTCATATCGAAAGATTCCCCATACCTGTGAGACGTAGCACACTACTGAGCGAGCGGTTCCTTCATACATCTTATAGATACTTGACGCTCGGTAGCACGTTGTTATTGCTCATTAATTTATTCCACGAGCTGTTAAGCGCCATAATGGATTCCTTGAGTTTTAGGCGAATGTGTGTTGCAATTTTTCAATTTTGCAAGTCATGGTAACTCCAAGATATTTATAAGATGTTGCTCTCTCTATCCCTGCTCCGTTTAAGCTCCATGTTTCCTTTTGAGCTACACGACCTCTACCATCCCCAAAAAACCATCACTTTTGACTTGTCGGTGGCTATTTTCAAGTTCCAGGTTTTGCAGTATTCGTTTAGATGATTAACCATATTTTGAAGTTTGGATGCTGAATCAGCTAAGATCACCATATCATCCGCGTATAGTATTGTATTGATATACGTGTCGCCAAATAAAATTCCTGCTGGTAATGCTTCCGTAATGTCATTTACAAAGAGTGAGAATAACAGCGGGCTTAGCAAGCATCCCTGCTTTACGCCTGTATTAGTTTGGAACCATCCATTTGAGCCATCCCAGACCGCTGCTAAATTATCCTCATACATTTTCTGTATGAATCTCAAGAATTTTGTTGATAGGCCCATATTTCTGAGTTTGTAATTGAGGCTCCTTCTGTCGATTGTGTCAAAAGCCGCCTTGAAGTCCATGAAGCTCGTTACGATCGATGACAATATAAAGATTGAGTCGACTGTTGACAAACCCTTCCTGAATCCAAACTGGTTTTCGCTTAACAGATTTTGTTCCACCACCCATTTTTCCAAACGTTCGAGAAGCGTGGATGCAAACAGCTTCATGGACGCTTAATATAAATCGCTCATAAAGTTTTCACTGATCAATAATTTACATTTGAAATAGCCAAAATTATGATTGCAAACGACAGAAACCATATTTGCTGAACTGTTCCAAATGTATTGACCGCCTACTGCGCCACGTGTTGAACTGTAATTAAATTGAATATTATTGAGTTATCTATAACATCTTCCGGTATGGCTGCAACGCTGATGAAAGGTGTAAGAACGCAGCACATTCGCCCAGTAACACCTAAAACAATCATATTTGATTTTGCTATGCCATTTTTGTACTAAAATCAAATAAAAATTACTTGAAATTGACTAAAAGCATATTTACACGCCGATTTTTAGTTACGCCTTTTATATTCCCCTTGCATGGAATTTGGACTTAAGAATTACAAGCGTTCGTATATATGCAAAATGCCAAAAATTTATTGAAGAATGCTTTTGGGCAATTAAATATAGGTGGTAATTTTAGCAGCCAGTCAGCGATTTACACGGTTAAGCAAACTTCATGAAGATCTCTTAGTAGGCGAGAGAATCGGGTGAGATTCTAAACCTTTCCTTTGTAAAACGTAGTTATTCATTTTGCCTTGAATGTTCCGCCCACTAAGTGAACTTTATGAGCTTTTCTTCACCGTGTAATGGGAGAATGGTGTGTGGGGAAGCTATGGAGCGAAGAAAGCAATCGATTGAAATTCCCAACCAGTTATGGCATTGCTGGTATGAAGAGACGGCTTTTCAACTGACAGTTGACAGGCAAAGACGGATGCTGCTTTGAGGTGTTGTGTATTCCTCGATTCATTTTCTGTGAAATAAGATTTTAAATTGTTGCATGCTTGGAATCTGTGAAGCTCGAACGAACTTACTCTTGAATCTGATGAGCTCTTGATAATAGAAAGAACATTCTCGGTTTTTGACAATGCTGTGTCAAGAATGAACACTCTTGAATTTGAGTCTGTTTAGCACTTGATTCATGAACTATAATGCTTGATTGGAGAATGATTCGTACTTGGATCAAGAAAAACCGGATAACAAATTCATACTTGGATCAAGAATTTTCATTCTTATCGAACTTCTGACATCGAACGTTCTTGATCCAAGTATAAAACTATCTCTTCTTCCCAAAATTAGTTCTTCTTTCCGTGCACATTACTTAGATGCTTGTACATCTTTCGTGGGCTCAACTAACATAAGTCTGCCGCATTCATTTCACATCTCGATCCAGGCTCACCCGTCCATGTCGGACTATCATTGCTTACACCTTTTTTGACTTTTGGCCAAAATTTCCAGTCTCTAGCCCACTGTGACCTCACAGAAAAGCCTCTGCTGAACCCTTCAACAAATCGCTGCTATCGAGAGGGGAAAAAAATTGTTGGACACGTAGTAATTTTTCAATTGCTGCATAATTGAAGGCAGCGACACAAAAAATTTTGGAAAAAAACCTACAAAATATTGGCAGCAAATGGCAAATTGTCGTCATGCTGAGGCCAGGATGAGGTATGCCCGGACTCCAGTTGCTGGTTGTTGATGTGTGGTTTCGTTCCGTTGTTCTCTTTTTTTTTTGGACACTCGAAAAATGGTTTTTAATTGTTGATTGTTTTGTGGTTTCTTTTTACATGTAAGTATGCAGGCTGCAGATAAACTCTCTGCAATTGTGAAATTGATAACAGACTGACACGTTACTTAGCTACTTCCGTTTATGCAGCCATAAAGGAAATGCATCACCGATAAGTCGTGCCACAAGTCATTTGGCGATAACTATGGCCAACGGCCAGACGTTGTAACCTCCGACGCCACGCTGACTGAAAAGAAAATGCCGCTGTCCAGCGAATGTGATTATGCCAGAGATGAGTCGGCAAACTTGAAAGCACAATTGAAGTGCGTAGCTAGAGCAATCTCTGCTAGAGCAGGCGTAGTTGGACCAAGATGAACGGTGCCAAGCACCGATCGCCACTTTTTGTCTTATCGGTTCGCCCCAGCTTCGGCTGACACTTAAAATGTGGACGGGGTGTTTCGGGACTCTTGGAAGTACGATTAGAAATAATGCTGAGTAGAACTAATATTCCATGTGCAGCTTTGGACAGACTTACTACTTACTACTTACTACTTACTACTTACTACTTACTACTTACTACTTACTACTTACTACTTACTACTTACTACTTACTACTTACTACTTACTACTTACTACTTACTACTTACTACTTACTACTTACTACTTACTACTTACTACTTACTACTTACTACTTACTACTTACTACTTACTACTTACTACTTACTACTTACTACTTACTACTTACTACTTACTACTTACTACTTACTACTTACTACTTACTACTTACTACTTACTACTTACTACTTACTACTTACTACTTACTACTTACTACTTACTACTTACTACTTACTACTTACTACTTACTACTTACTACTTACTACTTACTACTTACTACTTACTACTTACTACTTACTACTTACTACTTACTACTTACTACTTACTACTTACTACTTACTACTTACTACTTACTACTTACTACTTACTACTTACTACTTACTACTTACTACTTACTACTTACTACTTACTACTTACTACTTACTACTTACTACTTACTACTTACTACTTACTACTTACTACTTACTACTTACTACTTACTACTTACTACTTACTACTTACTACTTACTACTTACTACTTACTACTTACTACTTACTACTTACTACTTACTACTTACTACTTACTACTTACTACTTACTACTTACTACTTACTACTTACTACTTACTACTTACTACTTACTACTTACTACTTACTACTTACTACTTACTACTTACTACTTACTACTTACTACTTACTACTTACTACTTACTACTTACTACTTACTACTTACTACTTACTACTTACTACTTACTACTTACTACTTACTACTTACTACTTACTACTTACTACTTACTACTTACTACTTACTACTTACTACTTACTACTTACTACTTACTACTTACTACTTACTACTTACTACTTACTACTTACTACTTACTACTTACTACTTACTACTTACTACTTACTACTTACTACTTACTACTTACTACTTACTACTTACTACTTACTACTTACTACTTACTACTTACTACTTACTACTTACTACTTACTACTTACTACTTACTACTTACTACTTACTACTTACTACTTACTACTTACTACTTACTACTTACTACTTACTACTTACTACTTACTACTTACTACTTACTACTTACTACTTACTACTTACTACTTACTACTTACTACTTACTACTTACTACTTACTACTTACTACTTACTACTTACTACTTACTACTTACTACTTACTACTTACTACTTACTACTTACTACTTACTACTTACTACTTACTACTTACTACTTACTACTTACTACTTACTACTTACTACTTACTACTTACTACTTACTACTTACTACTTACTACTTACTACTTACTACTTACTACTTACTACTTACTACTTACTACTTACTACTTACTACTTACTACTTACTACTTACTACTTACTACTTACTACTTACTACTTACTACTTACTACTTACTACTTACTTCTGATGAAGGATTGATACCAGATTCACCCAAAAACAACACAAGTCTGGGGCATTAGATGGTCGACCCAACGACATACATATTGAATAAGACTATTTCTCTTTGAAACCGAATCTGAATAAAGAGCTGCACATGTTTGCCCTATCGTGGGTGTTGTACTTGCAAACATATCGTACATTTGCGTGCGCTCGTTCCTCGTCGTTGCTCACTCAATCAGCGCCTCTGTTGGCCTGTCCATCAGACGCGTAGTTTTTCACAGCTACAGAAACCGCAAAAGCGTTTCGCTTTCTTCTTTTTTCCTCTCTTTTGTCGGAAAAGTGATAAGCACACAACGTCAGACAGCGCCGTTGAGTGCCATCAGCTTGTGCCACATTTTTGGCGATTAAAAAAAGGATACGTACGAGTGCGGGGCGTATGTGAATGTTGACCATAAAGATGAAATGTAATTTAGCATATTTCTGCAGAAGATGCTAGCGGCTGATGTCGCTGTTGCCTTTGCTTTGGACTTTAATTAAAAACTTGCGCTTTGTGGCAGAGGAGACAGCCGAAAGCGTGCTGATTTCGCGCCTTATATAATTATGAAAAACATAAATTAAATGCAATGTGCCAGCTGATGTCATTCGGTCCGTTCTTAAAGAGTATTGCGGTCATCCATTCCAGCAGCAGCAGCTGCCCAGCCGGCACTAAACCCAAACGCAAATGCACTAAGCAATATTAGTATGTGCAAGATATTAACAGCATATTTGACATAACAATATGGGTAGAGTCTTGCCAAGTAACAACAGCCAGAGCAACAGGAAACTATTTTTCATATTCTGCTAGTTTTTATTAGCCACCCACCCAAGGGGCCGTGCCAAAGGCATCTCCCCGAAGATTGCTTGCATTCTTGCTTAGCCAAGGCAAGCAGCAGCAGCAGCAGCAGCTCATAAGACAATATAAAGGATGACAGCCATTTGGCAACACTTTGCAGGCCGTTAGCAGCTCCCCAACTTTTTAAATTCAGCCAGAGGACAAAAGAGCTGTCATAATTCGCTGCAAATTATTGTCACCCAGAATTGCACTCATATGAGGCCAATTTGCACTGGCCGGGTCGTTATGCTCGCTCCAGCCGGAAGTATGCGCCATTTTCTAATATTGTGACGGAAGTAATTAATATGCACAATTGATGTAGAAGAGATGCTAATGGACACTGTTGAGCGTTAAGGAAGTACACTCAGGATTCATGACTCACGGCAAGACTGTTGAGTGTAGGAACACTTTTGGAAGCCAGCTCCAACTTTTCCCAAGTCTGAACTTTAATATGTACCGCTTTATCAATCAAAAGGCCTTAGAACTTATTATAAAGCAGCTTCCGAAACGATTTCACTTACTTAACCCATATCCTTTCATCTTCTAACCATCATGTCCGGCTCAACTAAATTAGACAAGTTCAATTTGATGCAATTCGGAGCTGGCTTCATGTATTACATAGAGAAACACAAGCTGATGGAGGTGATGTGTCGCCTGTTGGCAGAGATCTCAGTACAACCCGTGGATGATGTGCGTCGCTGGCTGGGTGAAAATGTGCGACGCATTGGTCACCATATCTACACCAAGGCATTGGATGCCTTTCATCGCGGTGTGCCCGGCGATTTCTATCAAATGCCCAAGAACTTCTTTCATCGCATAGTGCTGCATGGTCGTCCTGGTTCGGGACGTCGTTCGCTGGCTCATGTGCTGGGTCTACGTTGGAATTTGCTTATCATCGATGTGGATGTGTTGGCCTATCATTGCATCAATGGCAGTCAGCAGGATGAGCTGGCCAGGCAGCTGCAGGATGCCATTGATAAGGATTGTGTGTACGGACGTTCGCAGGCCATAGGAAATATAGTGCAGCAGAGATTACTGCAAGAGGATGCTTTGCATAGAGGCTGGATATTGATCAATTATCCCAACAACAGCTGTGAGGCGAGGGAACTCTTTGAGGGATTCACAGTGCCACCGAATCGTTTGATTTTCTTGCAAATCAAGGAGCGCATGGCACGCATGCGGAAACTCATGAGCCCCTATTCGGCCAGTCCCCAGGCCAATGTCACCTATCTGGACCGTCAGATGCAACAGTTTCGCAAAAGCAAGCCAGCACTCAATGCGTATCTCAGTCATCGCCGTGAAGTGGTCTATGTGGATGCCACATCGTGTTTCGAGGAGGTTAAGTGCCAGATTATGTCCCAGTTGACCAAAACGCCCTATGTATTGGGTTACAAGTATGGCGAGGCGACAGTCAGCAGCATTTAATAACAAATAAATTCTTCCAGCACTTGGCAACAAAAATTCGGAATTGTGTTTAATAATTTCTTTTATCATTTGTGTTGTTTACTCAAGTGGTTGTTGTTGTTATGTGATTGTATTTCGTACCCTGTACCAAAGGTTCATGGGGTAAAATGATTGTTTGGTATGTATACAACAGGCAGAAGCAAAAACCGAAGACTCTATATTCTTCATCAGCGTCAGGCGTCTAGTCAGTCTAATCCAAAAACTCAACTCAACTTTTGACTCCATGTTTTAGCCGGCTCTAGGAACACACAACAGCACAAAGCAGCCTCAGTCTTTGTTAGTCCATTAGCCGTCTCTCCATGCCAGCAATGCCATAACTGCTTGGGAATTTCAAGGCAATATGAGTGCAAAATTTGATGGTTGTTTGCCCACACACCCCTCTCACATAAACAACGAAACTGTGAGAGCGGCTTCAACGTTAATCTCTCAGAAGTGCTTGCTCTCCTCTCGCAGTTTCTTTACCTAACTCCCCTCGCCTAAAAGCACCAAACTGAGAACGTATTTAGAAGAGAGAGGCAGAATGTAATTTTGAAGAGATGGTGCTGCAACAAGGCTCGCAGATCTTAAGAGTTCGGCTCTCAGTTGAGAGGCACATCTGAAGAGCTGGAAGCTCGTAAGACATAGTTCGTAAGCCGTAAACAGCAATCGGCTCGCAGCTCTCGAGAGCAGGTTTTTCGAAGCAGTCGAGCCTGACGAAAGCGCCTTGCAATTGGGAAAATAAGTCATATCTTTCGTTGTTCGTACTTTCTGAATAAAAGAACTTAGCATTGTTAAGCAATAATTAAAGATTCGGTAAAGATCGGATCAACAACAGTCAAGTTACAAGCTAAAAACATAATTTTGCTGGCAGCTAAGGCGATGGGCAGCACTTTAATCAAACTAGCACATACTTTGTGAAGTACAGAAAGCATGGCAAAATTCGAAAAACGCTTTGATGTTTGTGAAAATAGAAGAAGAGGAAAAAAAATTATACTAAATAATATCCATTGGATAATTTCCGGTATTCATTTGGAAAGGATATGTCTAAAATATGCTATAAATCATCCAACGGAGCTAAAGATTATACAAAGCATATGAAAAATTATGATCATTTGGATGATTTTGCAGCTACGCTGGATGATTAAATGGATATTTTAGACGTATCCTTTCTAAATGGATCCTTTTAGGTATTTTTGTTCATCTGTGCAATAGAAAATTATGGAAAAGGTTTGATAAAAAAGAATATTAAGAAAAATATTGTTTTACCGTGTCTGAAGAATCATTAAATCGAGGAAAACAACTTTCATGCGTACCAAACTTATCAAAAACACCACAAAGACATTTGGCAATAGAAAATTATGGAAAAGGTTTGATAAAAAAGAATATTAAGAAAAATATTGTTTTACCGTGTCTGAAGAATCATTAAAATCGAGGAAAACAACTTTCATGCGTACCAAACTTATCAAAAACACCACAAAGACATTTGGCACACTATTTTTAAAGATTTTTTCTGCATTTGTTGACTCTGGAGAGGCGAGAGGCAGCAGCGTTTGGTTAGTTTAATCAAAATCAGATGACTATATAGTAAATGAGGCTTGAAAACGTTTGGTACAACTTTATTTATTCTTAATAATCTTATACTATTTGTATATGCATCAAATTATTCGTGACTAATGCCCTTCAAAGTATGCAAACTGTATTTCCTTGATTTATTATGTATTCAAATTAAGCCATTGCAAGTTATTCGACACTGCATATTCACTCAGATTGTTGGGTTTTCAACAAAATGTTAAGGTAAGTTAAATATACAAAATATACTTGCCTAAAATTATGATTTTCATATAACATAGCATACTTCAAAGGGCATACAGCAAGATATATTCGGGGGTGTCCCAGAAATCTCTAGAGATTTTCGTATAAACGATTGAATTTCGAACTAAAGGCTGATTTCCAGAACAAATAAATATTTATGTCACGAAATTGCAAATTATTTATGTCATGTGGACTGAAAGTTCTAGTAGGGTCACAAAGACCCAAAAAATACCTAAAATAGCTGCCGATTGGTAGGGTCATACTGTTTTGCCGGCCGCTTGTATTCAAAATGCGATTATTAATTGTAAGTTCAAGCAATTATAAAATCACCTCTCACCTTTCCAAGTTGCATGAGAAACCACCACAAATATGGGCGACCTCTTGAACTCTGCATCTGAAACTGATTCTTCGCAGATACTCAAAGTAAGCAAGTTAATACAATAAAATTTAATAAAAGGGTCGATTTTATATGCTATTTCATTTATTACTTTTATCACCTCTTTGTTGAGTCAATTTGTTTTCACCAAATCGGCTGTGCTTGCAATCCACACAATCTGTCGATGTGGCAACGCTACGCATACTTATGTTCTCTTCTGGAAATCAAGAAAATAAATGAGACTAAATAAATTGCTCATCAGCTGTTCAAAGCTGTTTTTTTATATGAAGTTCGACATACAAATTTATTTTCGTGCGTTATGGAAATCAGCTTTAAACTAGGAAAACTTTAGATGTAAAGTGACAGCAACGCTGCAGGCTACTAGATTATAGAGAAAGGAAACCGTACGCATCAAACCTACTTGGCCTTAAACAGTCGGTTTCAAATCTCTCAACTTTTGTCAACCAATCGCATATAAAGGCAAGCAGCTATAGCTTGAAATGAAAGCGTATATACGAAAATCTCTAGAGATTTCTGGCACACATAAGAGAGCGTTACGTGTTTTTCTACGTGTCACAGACACGCACGACTTAACACGACGTGTTCGTGTTGCAATATCTTTTAAGTCCCGAGAAACAAAATGTATTCTGAATAGTTGAAGATATTTTGACAAATTTATATAACAGATGAACTTTGCCGATAAATTCCAAGAATTTGATATATATATACTAGCGTATCACACGGCGCGCTTCGCCGCTGTCATCATCAGTATAGTCGTTATCATTATCTCTATTGCTATTGATATTGCTATCGCTATCGTTATCGTTATTGTTATCGCTGTCGCTATTTCCGTTATCGCTATCGCTATTGTTATCGCTATTGCTAGCACTATCGTTATCGCTATTGTTACCGCTATCGTTGTCGTTATCGCTGTTGCTATTACCGTTAACGTTATCGCTATCGTTATCGTTATCATAATCGTTACCGTAATCGTTTTCGTAATCGTTATCGCTATAGTTATCGTTGTCGTTATCGTTATCGCTATAGCTATCGTTATCGCTATCGTTATCGCTTACGCTTACGCTATCGCTATCCAACATTGGAAAATGAAATCTCAATTAATTTCACTTACAATCCTTACAAACCGAATTTCAAGCCAATCGGATGAATTATAGTTAATTAGCATGCAGAATTTTCGGGGAATTTTCCGACCTAACGGTCAAATTTTCCAACATCGGAAAATGACATGTTGATTTATTTCACTTACTATCCTTACAAACCGAGTTTCAAGTGAATCGGGTGAAAAATAGGTTTTTGCACGTGTCCAATTATTTCGCATACTTTGTTTACAAACCGAGTTTCAAGTCATTCGGATCAAAAATAAAATTTTCCCCATACAAACTTTTCCGACGCTTTTCCGGGTGGAATTTTCCAAAACCCCGCCTTTGTACGCACTTTCACCACATAAGGAAACTTCTGTCAAAATTTCAGCCTTCTATCTCTCACCGTTTAGGCTGTGCGATGATTGCCAATCAGTGAATCAGTCAGGACACACTCTTATATATAGAGAGAGATAGGCGAAAATTAGGCTACAAAGAAAAGTCGTGCTTGTCGTGTAGTGTTTATACAAATTTTTATAGAGCGTGTGGTGTGCGTGCTTCAAATATGCCATTCGTGTTGGAGTGTTACTCAACACGCAATCATCTCTAATCAGAATTCAATATTTACAATATTTCAATTTCTCACATCAACAAAGAGACCAATAGACCAAATATCAGTTTATCCAGCCCATATTCAATTGATACATACCATTTTGTTTGCTGTGCAGAAATCAAAGCAGGGTATCTTTCAGTCTGGCTTCACCGACTTTCTTTTTTTTTTTTTTTAATTTGAGGTCAGGCTTATCAGCTTTCCCCCCCTGCCAAAAGCGTAAACATTATTTTTTCCGTTTAGGTAAACAGAAAGAAAAAGTGATTTAAAATTATTGCTATTTGAATTTTCCACCACTCAAAAGGAAAAAAAGGCAGAAAAAACAAATGATTTTATGACCACAACTTAAGTGCTCAGTTTTTAATTGTTTGACGATGCCGATAAGTAAGAGACATTTTTAATGGCACCCAAAAGTTCAATCAAAGTTTTATTTTTTTTGCCCCGCGGCCGTTTGGGTTTTTCAAATTGGCCCACCAGCAGGTTGGTTTCCATTCCCAATCCCATTCCCCTGTGACCCATAAGTTTAATTAAAAAACGCACCAAATTGTGGACAGAAAATCATTTTATTGCTCGCCACAAGTTAGCGCACCACCTTGATATCAATGTTGAAGCAGCAGCGCTTACCGCTCACTGGATCCTTCAGCGCCCAGCGTATGGTATAGGCACTGGTAGGGAACTTGGCCTCAATGGGCACATCCACCGAATAGGAATTCTTTACACCGTTCCTCACCGGGCAGGTGGCCGCCTTGCAGCCATCACGATCTAGCGTAACCAGTGGCAATAACACATCCTCGCTCTTGACCCAAACCAGCGAGGCTTCCAGAGTGTCCGCATCGAATTTCGGTGTAAAATCGAAACTCATCTTGGCCGGACGGCGACGACGGATATGGCAGGCCGCATTTTGTGCCGCCTGTGGACAAGGATTCACACGCACTTCATCGATACTACAGTCATTCACACTGTCCAGGCAATTGTGATAGTTGATCACCTCCGTGGCGACGAAACTGATCAGCAGCAGCAGCGAGCACAGGCGCAACATGTCGAGCTAAGTGTTGTTAACGGAATGTCAAGATGATGCTGCACCAGTCGAGCTAAAAAAGCGCTGGCCCGAGATTAAGCCGCGAGACCTTTTGAACTGTGGGGCTGATAAGCAATTTACACACTCGGCCTGTGACCAGATAAGCCGAGAACTAAGCATGTGCTTAGATAAGCACCAGACCCTTGTCATAGAAACTCAGCTGGGTCTGGCTGCGGGCTGTTATCATCATCATCATCATGCATCCATCCAGGCTGGCTGGCTGACATCACCAAGGTAAGCGTTGAACTAATTACCACAGCAGCCAGTCATTAGAAACTACATCAGTGCGGGAATTCAATGACAGCATTGTTCATTACTTTAAAACACACTATTCAACGCAATTTGGTTGTAAGATTAGCTTAGCAGGGGTATTGATGGGTATTGTGATTAGCAGAAAGAGGAGAAGAAAACAAAACAAACTTTCCACACAGAAAAATAAGATCAAAAAAAGATCTATTTGGACTGTATATTTATTTGATAACCTTTTAATCATCCAACGGAGCTGAAAGTCATCCAAAGGATGAACATTTATCAAACCCTTTGCACTGTTTTAAGCTCCGCTGTATGATTAGGAAGATACTTAAGATATTGTTATTATACCCTTGCAAAGGATATTATAATTTTGCCAAGAAGTTTGCAACGCATTAAAATATTCATTTTCGACCCCCTAAACTATATATATTCTTGATCAGGGTGACGAGCTGAGTCGATTGAGCTTTGTCCGTCTGTCTGTTTCTACGCGAACTAGTCTCTCAGTTTTAAAGCTATCGAGATGAACAGAGCCTTCTTTTTGCTGCAGACTACTAATATGTCGGAACCGACCGGATCGGATGACTATATCTCATAGCTCCCATAGGAACAATCGGTCGGAAAACTAGTTCTAGTATGAAAAACTTTTTTCTTTTCAATGGTAACGTCTCAAAACTTTGTTATCGTAGGTTTTATATGTTTTTTATAAGCCTGCCACTTTTTATTAAAATCGGATGACTATATGGTATAGCTGCCATACAAAAGATAGGTCTGAAAAACAGTCTTAATTGGAAAAACTTTTTCGTTTTTAATGGTAGCATCCTGCAATTTTGTATTTGTTTGTTTCTCGTGTTTTTACATAATTCTACAAATTTTTGTCCAAATCGGATGACTATATCATATAGCTCCCAAACGAACGATCGGTCGGAAAACGGGAAAAACAGTATTTTTTGAAAATATTTAAGCGAGCACTTGCAAGGGTATAAAAACTTCGGCACAGACGAAGTTAGCTTAGCTTTCTCGTTTTTTAATATCCTTATTCTTCTCTGCATATTTATAATACAATATCTGAAAGTGGCACATAACACAGCTTGAAGATTCCTTGGTTCCCTGTTTTATGTTTGTAAAACATGAACAGAGCAAAAGCGGCACAAAACAATTATGTGTGTTAGTGGAAATGATATTGCATGTATTTTCTTGTATTCATAACAATCAATTTTACCCATTAAAGGTAGAGTACAAACGGAATACTAAAGTCGTGCAGGTGTATATAACAGGCAGAAATCATAAAGTATATATATTTTTGATCAGGATCAACAGCTCAGTCAATAAAGCCAAGTCCATCTGTGTATCCGTCTGTATGAAAACCTACATCTGAGATCTTCCACGCAAACCAATTGTAAGTAGGTATGACTGATCTTGAGAAAGTTACAAAGTTAATGCTGAGAGCGCAAGAGAGAAAGTTCAATTGATGCCTTAAGGCCTGTATCCAGCACTGCGGAAAATTCCTGCCAGGAATTTGCTATTTATTTTGAGTGTGTGGAACCCAACTGAAACAAACTGTCAAGCAGAGAATTCTCTGTCTCTCCCTGTTGTCTCTGTCCAAGCGTTCTTACAGTCATTCGCTAGCAAGCATACATAACATTAATGAATTTAATAACTTTTAACATAATATTCTTTATTTATTTGTGCAGCAACACTTTCCCAAGCACTTTTCACAGAAATGCCAAAATGCTTTTTCTCTGTGGTTTGCCAAAGACATGGTCGTGCCTCCACTGCTTTTATTAAAGCTATCTTCTCGTCCCGTTGAAAATTATCAATCCTTTTTTTGCGCACATTGATTGCCTTCATCTTTTGTCAAATCACTTCCAAAATAATTGTCAGCAATATATTCTGAATATCAGCTGTTTCTCGTTCCACACACGCTTCCGAAACGCCGCTATTGATACGCCGCTATCTATAAACTGTGGATTTCGTTCGTGTTGCTGGATACACAACAATCGAAAAAGCAAACTAAAAATTCCTGGCACAGTTTTTATACTCTGTACCGTAGGAACATAGAGTATTATAAGTTTGTGCAAAAGTTTGTAACATCCAGAAGGAAGCATCTCCGACCCCATAAAGTATATATATTCTTGATCAGCATCAACAGCCGAGTCGATATAGCCATGTCCGTCTGTCCGTCTGTCCGTCTGTCTGTCCGTATGAACGCACAGATCTCAGAGATGGTAAGAGATAGAGGTTTGACATGTATGGGACATATGCTTCTTATGTCTGCAGGCAGATCAAGTTTATTTTCAATTTTGACCACGCCCCCTCCCGCCCCCGCAATTTAGAAAAAACGTCATATCTCCCACAGTTTTGAAGATAGATGGCTTGTTCCTTCAGGACATATTTAGTTATTAAAAAAACTTATCGATCCGCCAAAGGAATTAAGAAGATCGGATGAACGGTTTTCGAGTTATGATCAAAAGACAAAATTTCTTGGTACAGAGTATGTTATAGTCGGGCTTGACCGACTTTCTTTCTTGTTTTTATATAAAGTTTGGCAGGAATTTTTAGTTTCCGCTGAGCTGGATACCCGGCTTTAAGCTGAAAACTAAACTTTTTTGGTGGTTCCTCTTAAAACAGCTGTACGATCTACCAGCCTCCTTTTTGGAGTTGTGTCTCTGTTTAAAGTTGGGCGGAAGCATAACATGACCTCGAGCCGGCTTGAAACTGCAGGTTTACTTAGTATAAAGGTCACAGAAAAACCAGTCACATGAAAACTCAACTATTATTGGATGTGGTGAACCAGAGGTGAACCAGTAATCATCTGGTCCAACCAATGCACCTAACGTAGGCAGGGCTGCTATATACCAGCACGATTCTTTCTACTTACCCCAATTAAGTCAGATCCGGCAATGGAAGCGCTCAATTGAATCTCAAAAGGGTTTTAACGAAAACGAACAGCAAAAGTAAGACTTCCTCTGAGAATATCCACCCATCTCCTTACAAACGTTAAAGAGCAAAGTACGGTTCTTTCTAAATTTAAGGGGGAAACACTAAATTCACAAGTAGAACAGCTAGCTATTTCCGTCAGTCGTTTGTTTGGTCCTTCGAGCCGGATATTCTGGAATCAATGTTTTATAAAAGAACAAAAATTCAACAAATAAAAACTAACAACTAAATCGTCTTAAAGGTCTTGATGCCATTACAGGTCAAAGGCACGAACACATTATTTCAATGTGACTTACTTCTGAAACATAAGTTAGTTAAAGTCGGCCCTGCCAGACTTCGAAATAGCCGTTACTCGAGGCAAAATGTGTTTACACTGAAAAATCTGAGCTTGATATCTTAAACAAGAAAGAAGGTGACCGCAAGCCCGACTATAACATACTCTGTACCAAGAAATTTTGTCTTTTGATCATAACTCGAAAACCGTTCATCCGATCTTCTTCATTCCTTTGGCGGATCGATAAGTTATTCTAATAACTAAATATGTCCAGAAGAAACAAGCCATCTATCTTCAAAACTGTGGGAGATATGCACAAACTTATAATACTCTATGTACCTACGGTACAGAGTATAAAAATTTAGGTGATATTCAACTTTTTATACTCTGTACCGTAGGTACATGGAGTATTATAAGATTGTGCAAATGTATGCCAGAAGGAAGTATCTTCGATCCTATAAAGTATATATATTCTTGATTAGCATCAACAGCAAAGTCGATATAGCCATGTCCGTCT
This sequence comes from Lordiphosa fenestrarum, assembly GCA_035044985.1. Lineage (NCBI taxonomy): Eukaryota > Metazoa > Arthropoda > Insecta > Diptera > Drosophilidae > Lordiphosa > Lordiphosa fenestrarum. The sequence goes on from JAWNNO010004231.1 coordinate 33,416, forward strand.
GTCTGTCCGTATGAACGCACAGATCTCAGAGATGGTAAGAGATAGAGGTTTGACATGTACGGGATATATGCTTCTTATATCTGCCGGCAGATCAAGTTTATTTTTAATTTTGGCCACGCCCCCTCTCGCCCCCCGCAATTTGGAAACAACGTCATATCTCCCACAGTTTTGAAGATAGATAGTTCGTTCCTTCTAGACATATTAAGTAATTATGATTACTTATCGATCCGCCAAGGAAATGGTGAAGATCGGATGAACGGTTGTCGGGTTATGATCAAAAGACTGTATGCTGCTGCATCGCAGTAGCAGCGCTGCTTTCCGCTGCTACTGCAGCATCTAAATTTATGCTGAGCGTATAATTTCGCTGGTACAGAGTATGTTATAGTCGGGCTTGAGCGACTTTCTTTCTTGTTTCTTTTGTGAATCATTGAAAATGCTTTGAAGTCGAGGGACCTTATAAACAAAGGCTGTTATGAGCGGGAATATTATAAGAAGTTCTAAATGTTATTCTAGGTTTTTCTCACACTTACCTGGTTTTGAAGTCGCTAGCCAGTAGGATTTATCTTCCGATATCTTCCATTTATTGCTAATTCGAAACGAAAATGTAGGTTCGGGCTCAGTTATTATTTCTAAAAAGTTTGGTTACCAGGTTCGGTTCACAGAAAAATAAAAGTCGGAGTTCCGTGCACGAACCGGTTCAGTTCAAAACCGTTTTGCAGCCCTGAATTTATCATATCCTTGGATGATTTTCAGCTCCGTTGGAAGGTTAAAAGGATATTAAAGACATATCCAGTCCAAATAGTTAAGGGAAATCATCCAATGAAGATTTCTTAATATACTTTATTTCTTGTTATTCCCTTACAAATTTTCGACTAGGCTAAGTATCAAGGTGGGAACCCAATTCATAACGGTTCAGAGCCATATCTTGGAAATGTTTAAAGTTCAAATTTTATACTTTGGTGTTTGGATTGGCAAAATAGTGTCAAATGTTGGGTTAAATTGGTTTGTTGGTAATATGGAGCTGGGCCCTAATACATAAGAAGTATTCCTGCTCTACAAATTGGTGCTTGGTTTTGGAGTGAACTTGTTGTGAAAGTCATAATTAAGTCATAATTAAGTTTTCAGGCAACCAAAGTAGCTTCAAAAGCAGCCCTTCATCAATATCCGAAATAAAGGACAGTCAGAAATGATTGCAAAAACAAACAACATGTTGCATAGTGCAAAATGCAGCTTACCCTCCATATGTTCTAAAGATCGACACACTTATCAGTGTGGCAGGGCAAACAGTTTCGGGACACACGAACACAGTTGTCAGTCACAGGCTGCGCCGCACGTCCGAAATTTGAGACGATTCCAGCGACAACTACTCCATCCCACCACCGTTCCTCCCCTAACCCTCTGCATTCAATCCTCCTCCTCCTCCTCCTGAGAGTGAACTTCGAATGCATTTCTCGACTATTGACTCGCTGTCAATACGGCGAAGGCAGCCACGACAATTGCACGGCTCATTTGCGGGAATGCATGTCAACAATCAACAAGCCACTACAACTACTACAAATTTGACAACAGGGCCCCCACCCCCATCCCCTTACCGACTGCTCGTGCTTCTTTACCAATCACGACACGCTTCAGCCAACACTTGGAGTCTGCAATTTGATGCAGCATTTTTATCATGCCCAAAGGACGCAATTAAATGAGAAAAATAATATAGAATTTTCATATGCAAAACATGTTTTTTGGCTGCAACAGAAGACCCGAAATTGATAGGAAAGTTTTGCAGCTAGCGCATAATTAACTGTCGGTCAGTCAACACGTTCTCGGGTTTTCCTTCAAATGTTTTTGGTAATGTTTTACGCATAAATTATACATTTTTTTTTTAATGTTTTGCCCCCTCCCTCCCCTACCCAGTTGCCTTTTTATCGCCAACGACTTTGCGCCTTTATCAAAGTCCAGTGAACGGTGAATCAACAGAAAACCAAACGCAAAACCAAAAACAGAATTAATTCATTAAAGAAATATGCAAAGCATTAAAAAACAAGAACTTGCTGACGGGGTGGCCAGATACAACAGAAGACGGAAAAAATGAAATTTATGTTTTATTACTTAATGAACTTACCGCAAATTAAGCCAAGGGTGGAAGCGGTTGAGCGGGGGACAAGAAAAAGGACAAGGCCTTGTCTTTAATTAATATGCAAAAAATGTCAACATCAACGGCTGCTGCTGCTGCTGCTCATCAAAATGGCAACAAGGAAGTGTCCGGGCAGTTGTGTGATGAAAGCAAATTGGTTAGCAATTAATGGAAGTTCAGATTTTTAAAATCGAAATCACTAAGGAAGCGGGGGGGTGGGTGGTGATTGAAAAATGAAAGATAATTACAATTTAAGATTAGTGATAACCTGTACACACAGCACCCGACAGCTCTCAGTATTTCGCCAGCACTTCAGAACTTACCTAGATTGTTTAACACTTACTTAAACTCCATATCTAGCCAAATTCGTCCTCCCTTGACTAATTCAAAAATTAAAGAAACTTATCATTGGCTCGGCCGAAGTTTGTATATCCCTGTGCTTTTTATACTCTGTACCGTAGGTACATACAGTATTATACGTTTGTGCAGAAGTATGAAACATACAGAAGGAAGCATCTCCGACCCTATAAAGTATATATATTCTTGATCAGCCGAGTCATGTCCGTCTGTCTGTCCGTATGAATGCACAGATCTCAAAGATGGTAAGAGATAGAGGTTTGACATGTATGGGACATATGCTTCTTATGTCTGCAGGCAGATCAAGTTTATTTTCAATTTTGGCCACGCCCCCTCCCGCCCACGCATTTTGGAAAAATCGTCATATCTCCCACAGTTTTGAAAATAGATGGCTTGTTCCTTCTGGACAGATTTAGTTATCAGGATAACTTATCGATCTGCCAAAGGAATGAAGAAGATCGCATGAATGGTTTTCGAGTTATGATCAAAAGACTGTTCGCTGCTGCATCGCAGTAGCAGCGCTGCTTTCAGCTTCTACTACAGCATCAAAATTTATGCTGAGCGTATAATTTTCTTGGTACAGAGTATGTTATAGTCGGACTTGACCGACTTTCTTTCTTGTTTTTAACTTATATGAAAGACATTTCAACTTTTCTATGACAACTATACTATATAGATGTCTGATTTGGATCAAACTTAGTGAAATCATGGGAAAGCATAGCAAACTAAGAAATACAAAGTTTGGAGGCGAAAACAAAAAAGTTTTTTTCACTAAAACTGGTTTTTCGACCGATCATTCATATGGTTTACATTAAAAACAAAAAAGGTTTTCCTACTGTAAACTGGGGCTTTCTGTTTTTTCGTTTATTTAATTATGTACAATTAGTCCGAGCTTCGCACGTCAGCCACCATCGATTGTCGATCAATTAATGTGACCCTGCTCGGCTCTATTAAAAATACCTTATAATTAGATATCATGCTTATCGATATATTTACACGTATTTACATATTGGCAGTTATTTCAAACAATTTGTCCAAAGACTACACTACTAAGGCCCGATTTCTCAAAGTCCGGTTGGTCAACTTGACAGGCAGTTTATCCGAATTTGAGTGTCTCATGATGTATGTGGCTTAACCGGAGAAACAAACTTAAACGCTGCTCATCCACCGGTCAACTTTAACCGCGAGCTCAGACCCGATGAAATTATCGATATTTTTATCGATATACAAACAGCTGGCCGCACACTTGCTTTGCTTATTTTATTATTTGCTGCAGCGCAAAATGTTTATGAATAAACGAATTTTTCTACTCCACGCAATGGAAATGGAATTGGAAGAAGCAGAGCATCGAATAAATAATCCAAGAAAATACAGGGAGAGGCTAAATTATATTACTGATCTGGATGATGCCAAATTTGTTGTTTGTATTAGTTGTTTTTTCCTCTGGGTATTTTTGCACTATTACTTTTACTGTTCATCGTAAATAATTTTAATCAACTTTAATGCAAAACAATGACCAGCGACAACCAATCGCATTAAAAACCAAGCACATCAAGCCTAGTCAGCTGTTTACTCGTTCGTTTTGTTAAACAGTATGGTCACCCTGAAGCAGCGATAGGTATTTATCGATATCAGGCGAAACTGCTGTTGAGAAAAGGAAATGACTTAACCGCTCGTCATCTTGACGAACAAATCTGACCGGTGGTTGGCCAACCGGAACCTTTGAGAAATCGGGCCTAAGACTATTTTTCTAACTTTACTTTTCTATGGCAGCTATACTATATAGATGTCCGATTTCGATCAAATTTGGAAAAGCTTTAAAAACTATTAAATACGGAGTTTGGAGACGTTTGCATTAAAAACAAAAAAGTTTTTGTCACTAGAACTAGTTTTCCGAACGATCGTTCCCATGTCAGCTATATGTTAGAGCTATCCGATCCGGCCGGTTCCGACAAAAGTGCAGCGTATTTGTATCAGAAGACTTCGTGCAAAGTTTGGTCGCCATAGCTTTAAAACTGACTGAGGAGACGGACGTACAATGCAAAATCAACTCAACTATATACTTAATGTGGTCGAAAATGCTTTCTTCTATGCGTTACAAACATTCCCTCTGCAAGGGTATAAAATCGTGCAGTACGGGTATACTAACTTCTGTCGTTTTAATAGTAAAGTCTGCAAGTTTCACTTCTTTATTTTATATGCTTGCAAACAATTCTACAAAGTTTTGTCAATATCGGATGACTACAGCATAAAGCTAGCCTACACAGAGAAACAAAAGGATGATTTCCGGTATCCATTTGGGAAGGATATGTCTGAAATATCCTTTTAATCATGCAACGGAGCTAAAAATCATCCAACGGATATGAAAAATTATGATCCTTGGGATGATTTTTCAGCTCCGTTGGATGATTAAAAGGATATTTAAGACATCCCTTCCAAATGGACACTTTTTTGGACTTTTTTTTTCTGTGTAGGAACGATTGGTGGAAAAGTGAGAAATGTACTCTGCGGACTTGGCTACTTCTTCAGCCATTGCATATACTCTTATTCTCCGATTATGCAAAGTTTTTCTAAAGTCAGCGTTCGGAGTAACTTGTCCAGCTATGGCTATAAAGTGATTGTTTGTCCGTTCTTCATAACTACTCAAGCACAAGTATTCTTCTCATGAATTTGCAAACAGATAATACATCATTCCGTCCAGAGATTAATTTTAGACTCACCAAAAACTGTGTCTCATCGGTCAGTCATTCGGCAGAGTTTCACCAAGAAACGACTATGAAATTGTACATTGCTTTGCTGCTTATCGCAGGTTTATTGACGCACATTATGCAGGCTCAGGGTAAGATTCCGAAATACTTTCAACGAATCATACACCCAAAAAGCGATAAGGAAATTCATTTGAATTTTATATTTCACAAGATCCATGCCCACTGCCCACTTGGCCAGCCTGTGGACAACTGAGTGAGGCATATTTTGGAAATTTGAATCACATTACCGGCGTCACTGAATACCCCTGGATAGGTCGCCTGGGCTATGAGAGTAAGTGCCGTAGCTCATACTCTTTCAGCTCCAGATACTAAAAACTGAATAACCTTCAGCTTATCGCGGCATAGGCTACAAGTGTCTGGCCATCTTAATCACTAGACAGCATTTGCTGGCACCGGCTCACTGTCATGATGACGGACCAACTGAAGAACCCTTACGCTATGTGCTACTGGGCGACTGGAACCCAGCCAATCCTTATATGGAACGCGATTGTAAGCTCTGCACGCGACTGCCACAACTGATGCAGATCGCTGAGGTAGCTGTACATCCAGAGTACAATAGCCAGGAGTTAACCAATGACATAAGCATGCTCAAGTTGGCTCAACCCGTGACCTTTAGCTCGGCCATACGTCCGATTTGTCTGCCGCCATTGAACAAACATCATGATCCTCATATAGGTCGTGTGCTATACTCCTCCGGTTTTGCCCACAACACCAGTATACCATATAAGCTCAAGAATCTAGTGCAAGTGCTGGGTGCTAAACAATGCCGCCAAACACTCGTTGGTTTAGGAAAGCTTTCAGCTGCCATACCATTCGAAATGAGTCATCTCTGCGGAATTAGCAATTGGAATATGAGTCTAATCACGGGTTCAGCTTTAATGGGATTGCAAGTGGAGGGACAGGAACCGCAGAATTACTATTTGGTTGGTCTGCTAGTGCATGGAATTGATATTGCCACACCTTTGGTGTTTATGAGAGTGGATTTGTATCGAGAGTGGATCGAACGAAATGTAGGGTGCAGTTTAGAAAGCTCCGCAAAAATGAGAAATACAACTACTTCAACATTTCAAATTTCCGCAGCTATTGAGAAGACAGAGAAAGAGCCTAGGTGGAACTAGGCTTGAATATGAAAATAGTCAAAAAAAAACATTAAAAGTTAAAATAGAGTACTAAAAAAATAAAATAAATCGTTGACAACAGTCAACACATAATTTAAACAACGACAGCACACAGCAAAGACAGAAGAAAATGAAGCAAAGTAGCGCCCCTTGACATAATGCCTGCAGGCACCCAATGGCGTAAATGGGTATCCAAAAGCCCCGGTGCAAAACAAATCAGGAATAACCTGTTTGGGCTTTAGCACGACAAAATTTATAAGATATGCCTGCAATGATAGGCGGAAGAATGAACATTCTTTTGCTGAGTGGCCCAAAAATCGCAAAATAGTTCTGCATAAAGTTGTTATCTGCATCACTTTATGATGAGAACAAGTTAACAGTTGATATTTAACATTAAGGGGAGTCACCTCCCCCAGTCGAGCTGTGGAGTTTTTGAATTGAATTTTGACAAGTCGAAAACTATAAAAGGAAGTCGAGATCAGCAGTTAAACTAGGGAATTGTTGAACAAAGAAATTGTACACTTTGGTTGAACTTGTCAGTAGAGTTGTTAGTTAAAAAATAGAGGAAAGATAACTTCGCACGTATTTCTAACTATTTTGAAGGACATTTCCACTGAAACCCATTGTTTTTCTAACTAAGACTACTTTTCTAAGTCAGCTATACTATATAGATGTCCGAACCAAACTTAGTGGAATCATGGAAAAGCATAGCAAACTAAGAAATACAAAGTTTGGAGGCGTTTTCTTTGAAAACAAAAAAGTTTTTCTCACTAAAACTAGTTTCTTGACTAATCATTCCTATGACAGCTATAACCAATAGTCATCCGATTTTGAGAAAAAATTTAAGAATTGTGTGAAAGCTTAGAAAATAAATATATGTCAATTTTAAAGAAATCAAATTTTACATTGAAAACAAAAAAGTTTTTTTTACTAAGACTTTTTTTCTAACCCTACTTTTGTATGGCAGCTATACTATATAGATGTCCGATTTCGACCAAATTTGGCAGTATCATGGAGAAGCATTGGAAACTAGTTAGTACGGAGTTTGGAGACAAATGCATTGAAAAGAAAAAAGGTTTTTCTCTCTAGAACTAGTTTTTCGACCGATCGTTCCGATGTCACCTATATGTTATAGTCATCCGATCCGGCCGGTTCCTACAAATGTCTAGCGTATTTGTACCAGAAAACTTCGAACAAAGTTTGGTCACGATAGCTTTAAACTGACGGAGGAGATAGCATAGAAAAAGACGGACAGTCGGACATGGCTAAATCGACTCAACTCGTCATGCTGAACATGAAAATATATACTTTATTTGGGCGGAAATGCATCCTTCTATGCGTTAAAAACACCTGGACAATTTCGATATAGCCTCTGCAATTATACAGGGTGCGCCATCTAAAGTGTCGGTATGGCAACACTGAATAACTTTTACATTTACCAACCGATTGCTTTTGTTAGACATGTTTTGGAAACATCAATCTAGTACAATTTTGACCATGGAACGCTTCACACCAAAACCACGTGCCGAAATAGTGACGCTGTTCATCGAAAATATTTGTTCAATTGTGCTAACTCAGCGTGCATATCGTCGAAAATATCGTGGCCAACAGGCACCGTCTGACAACACTATTCGTCGTTTGGCGTCGAATTTTACTAATCATGGAACAGTGCGAGATCGTCCGCGTTGCGTCCGTCAACGACCAAGACGTTCCAATGACGCCTGGTATCAAAAAGAGGCGATATTGACGGGCCACCCAGATCTCCAGATTTGACCGCCCCAGACTTCTTTTTGTGGGGCTATTTAAAAAGCAAGGTTTACGCCAGCGATCCACAGACCATTGAAGAGCTTAAGGCCAACATTCGTGCCGAAATCGCCACTTTATCGACTGAGACGCTCGAAAAAGTGATGGAAAATGCCGCAAAAAGGGCACATTTTGTTGTGGCCAATAAAGGCGGCCACTTGATTGATGTTGTGTTCAAAAAGTAGTCGAAATAAATTGTACAGGACCAAATTAAAGGAACAAGATCAACATATAGCAATCGGTTGTTTGTTTTTGTATTGCCATACCGACACTTCAGATGGCGCACCCTGTATATAAATAAGGAATTTCCTTTTCAACAACTCCACAGCTCAACTGGTGGTCGTGAATACCCTAACTATAAACTGATTTCTCATTGAATCCATCCTGAGTTGGTTATTCAAAAACCTTTCTTTCTGCACATCGCGTTTTTCTTTATATATATCCTCGCACAGTCAAATATATTATCAGTATGTCAAGCCCGCCTATAATATACTCTGTACCAGTGAAAGTGTATGCGTGTTATAAATTTTGATGCTGCAGTTGCTGCGAACATTCTTTTGCTAAAAACTCGACGACCGTTCATCCGATCTTTACCCTTACCTCGGCTCAGTTTATACTTCTGGTACAAACTATAAAGATGCGATCCTTAACTCAATGTTTGACACAAATGTAGAGGGCTCTTTCGTATGAACGAGCAGTTCAAGATCAATCGTCTACTTGCGTTTCCATTCAACGTCAAAGCTATAAACGTACGCTTTTTCTAAAGTGTCAAACTCATAAAGCAATGTAGTCGCCGAGGGCGTTACGACTGCGGGCGTTATTACATGCATCTGTTTTTATACCCTTGCCCAGAAGTTTGCAACGCATAAAAATATTAATTTACGACCCCATAAACTATATATATTCTTGTTCAGGGTGACGAGCTGAGTCGATTCAGCTTTGTCCGTCCGTCTGTCCGTTTGTCTGTCTGTTTCTACGCGAACTAGTCTCTCAGTTTTAAAGCTATCGAGCTGAAATTTTGCACAGAGTCTTCTTTTTGCTGCACACTACTAATATGTCGGAACCGACCGGATTGGATGACTATATCTCATAGCCCCCATAGGAAGAATCGGTCGGAAAACTAGTTTTAGTATGAAAAACTTTTTTCTTTTCAATGGAAACGTCTCCAAACTTTGTAATCATAGGTTTTCTATGTTCCGTCTTAGTTAGAAAAACTTTTTGTTTTTAATGGTAGCATCCTGCAATTTTGTATATGTTTGTTTCTCGTGCTTTCACATAATTTAACAAATCTTTTTGGCCAAATCGGATGACTAAATCATATAACTCCCATACGAACGATCGGTCGGAAAATGGTGTAAAAAGTGTATTTTTTTGTGCAAAGTATAAAAACTTCGGCACAGACGAAGTTAGCTTAGCTTTCTCGTTTCACTTGTCTGAGTTTTCTTAGATACAATCAGTTGTTTGCCTTTTAAGAACTTAATCGGTAATTTTGTTGTGACTCAACTTGAGTTATGTTTGCTGACACTCGAATTCGAAACAGCTCAATCTACTAACGTATGGATATTACCTTAACTGATAGTTTGACCAACAAAACAACGTATACAGATCTGATCAGTTTATAAATGCGCTGATAGAATAGAATCCCTGAAAGAAGCGCACTTATTACAGCCAAGCGAATATTCTCTCATAAATTAGCTGAAACCCAAATGTTTAGCCCAGATGCCTATAAAACTAAATCAGCTTGAATTTTTCTTGCAAGTTTTTTGTTGCTTTCGTTGCCCTACACATATGTTCGCTCGGCTGATGGCGCCAATTAATTTGTGTGCTTAATTCAGCTAATTATTCCAAGCAATAAAATTTTCAATAGATGCGTAGATTGTGCCGAAGGGGCTGGTGGGGGTAGCGAGCTGAGCCAAACAAAGACAAGGACACGGACACGTTTAATTCAATTCTTTTCGTTCTGTTCGCTTTTTTATTTAGCTTAACAGAGGAAATAAAAAAAGAAGAGACGAAATAATAAAAAGCAAAGCGACATTTAAATTCAAATTGTGGAAGACGCTGACAAAGATGCCGGCGCCACACGTCGGATTAATTTTATGAGCTTCCAGCAAAGGAGCAGCACCGAGCGCCAGCTCTCCCCTCGTTCAATTAGGGACCGGGGGGTGAGAGACAGTCATTTGCCATTGGCCGGGTGACTTTGCCATGCAATTGTTAAAATCGAATTAAGCCACGGTGTCGCATACTTTTGATCTCCTTGACGCCGACGCCAGCGCTTAGCCAATGAAACGCTGCAGTCTGCCAAATGTCCTTACACTGTCCTTGCCAGTCATTGCTCCAGCTCAGGCTGAGGTATGTCGTTCGCTCCGACTCTGATTTCAATGAGATTTCGGTTTCAATTTCAGTTTGCTTGGCGCAAAATGAAATTAAATGGAGATTAGTCGTGTGCCCGCTAGATTATTCCAAGAAATAAAAATCTCCAAGATACTCGCGACGCTATCAGAGCGCTCATTATTATTTTTGCGTTCTAGTCTGCCCCGCTGCCGCTGTGTGGCGGCTTTTGTCTTTATTTTTATTTGCCTTTTTTATGACGCTGGAAGGTGATTGGGAGCCGCGCATTAAGGTTTTGCATTAGTGGAGTGGAAGTCGGGTGAAATTACAAGCTACATTTAACCCACAAATGCGACGAAATTTATGAAAGAGTTTAACAACAATCAAATGTGACCAGATAAGTCAAGTAGTTAAAAAGATTTAAGTTTTAAGCTGGCGACTAAATTGCCTGAAACGAACTCCCAGGCTTGTTCAAGAAACCTGTGTCTTAATCCAAGAGCGCGATTCTGGATTAAAGTATTAATTTTTGATCCCATTTCCCTAAGTGCTAAACGTTCTCAAATCCAAGATCAAGAGCATACTGCAGTGTGAAAAACCAGGCAGTGCCATAACTGCTTGGGAATTGCAATGCAAAAAAATAGAGGAAAGTTAACTTCGGCTCGGCCGAAGTTTGTAACCCCTTGCAGCAAATAGTTTGAACGACATTTCTACTAAAAACAAACAAGTTTTTCTCACCAAGACTACTTTTCTGACTCTACTTTTGTATGACAGCTATACTATATAGATGTCCGATTTGGACAAAACTTAGTGGAATCATGGGAAAGCATAACAAACTAAGAAATACAAAGTTTGAAGACGTTTTCTTTAAAAACAAAAGAGTTTTTCTCACTAAAACTAGTTTCTCGTCCGATCATTCCTATCGCAAGTATAGCCTATAGTCATCCGATTTTGACAAAACGTCATGGAGTTATGTGAAAGCTTATAAAATAAATATATGTCAATTTTAAAGAGGTTTACATTGATAACATAAAAGTTTTTCTTACTAAGACTATTTTTCTAACCTTACTTTTCAATGGCTGCTATACTATATAGATGTCTGAATACGACCAAACTTGGCAGTATCATGGAGAATCGTAGAAAACTAGTTAATAAGGAGTTTGGAGACGTTTGCATTGCAAAACAAAAAATTTTTTCTCACTAAAACTAGTTTTTCGACTGATAGTTCCTATGACAGCTATATGTTATAGTCATCCTATCCGGCCGGTTCCGAAAAAAGTGCAGCGTATTTGTACCAGAAGACTTCGTGCAAAGTTTGGTGACGATAGCTTTAAAACTGACGAAGGAGATAGCATAGAAAAAGACGGACGGACGGACGGACAAGGCTAAATCAAACCAGCTCGTCTTGCTGATCAAGAATATATATACTACTTTGTGTGGTCGGATATGATTCCTTCTATGCGAAACACACATCTGGACAATTTCAATATACCCTGTGCAAGTGTATACAAATGAAACCGTCTCTACTCTCAGATTCACCAAAACCACTAAACTGAGAATGAATTTAGCTCGATTTTAAAAGCGAAATTCTTGAAAATTTAAGAAGAATTAGCCTTTTCTAAGAGCTTTTTTTACTTAAATTATTCGTTCTGCAATTTTCAGAGTAAACAAACTTTTACAAGCCAGTCCATCATATCGTTTCCGTTAATGTTCTGTTGGCAGACAATCAAATAGAATGGGACAATATTTCAAAGTGTAGTCCTGAAACCAGAGGTCGAAAAAAACAGTTAACACTTATTTTCAATGTGTTTCTCACTAACGGAAACACAAAAATCATGAGCAATTACTGTTTCTCACAGTGCCTTATTTTTTTTAGAAATGTCTTTGTGTTTTCTGTTGACTGTTAATTTTTGAATTTACGTGTCTCGCTCAGTGGGAAACACATATTTTCGTTTTTTTTGTGTTTCTGTTTTACAAAGACACATATAAGTGAGAGAAAAAAAATAAGTGTCTTTTCCTCATAACTTGACCAACGTTCATACGATCTTCCCCAACTCTTTGACGGATTAATAAATAATGCTGATTACTAAATATCTCTAGAGTGTTCGAACCATCTATTTGCAAAACTGTGGGAGATATGAGGTTGCTTCTAGCTCTTTCTACCTCAGAGATTTGATTGTTGGTACCGACAGTCAGACAGACGGACACGAGGACACGGCTAAATCGAATCGGCTGTCGATGCTGATCAAGAATATATATACTTTATTGGGGCGGAAATGCGTTTGAACAAGATTAATATACTTGGTTTGCCTTTGGTACAGTGAATATGTGAAAACTGGTAAATGAAAAAATTGTATAAATCATTGTCCAATCATATCCACTAAGTAAATGGTCATAGCATAGACTAATAGAATAATTCCACTTATTGACATCCACTTTTGTTTTTCTGTTATACTTTAACTGTTAACAGAAAACACTTTGAACTTATGTGTTTTTTCAAAGTGTTTTTTAAGGACAGATAATTTGTTCTCTCAAAAATTAACAGTGAACAGAAAACACAAAGACATTTCTAAAAAAAATAAGGCACTGTGAGAAACAGTAATTGCTTATGATTTTTGTGTTTCCGTCAGTGAGAAACACATTGAAAATAAGTGTTAACTGTTTTTTTCGACCTCTGCCTGAAACTTGTAGCCAAAGCATGCTTTCTTTAAAGCTAGTCAAATGTTTTCTGGGAGCGAAAAGTCATCAAACGGAAGAAATCGTTAGGTGCGGATATTCAAATTCGAAAACAGACTTGAAATCGAACTGAAACCGCTTTTCAGTTAGTTTAAGGATTCTAATTATGAACCACTAAGCTGAATAAGTTCAATGAGCTGTTGCCGAGCTCTTTTCATCTCTGGTTTTTCTGATCTACGGCAGCGTATACAGCGCATACGCTTCATGCACTGTGTGTTGTTGTGTTTCCCAAAGGCCTAAGCCGTGCGCAATGCAACAACGCAAAACGAAATTGCAACAAATACTTCTTAAGTGTCTCTCTTCTCTTTCTCCTCTGTGCTCTGGCGAAATTGAGGGCAACAACATCGTTTCTTTGTCATTGTCTTGTGATTGTTGCTGTTTCTGATATTGGAGATGCTGATATAAGAGACAGTTGGGCACCTTTTGATATACGAGACCCTTGGAAAAGATGTTTTAAATTTTCGGATTAGGCGGGATCGGAACATTAAACTACAATTTGTAGTGGTTGTTAAGTCGAAGAAAAGCTTCTCAAACTTTGCCGTTCGAACACTGCGCTAAACTGTAGGCTCCAGATCCAGATGTGACAAGACCCGGGGACTAGAACGTCAAGTTAAGGCTTAATCAATCTTTTTTTTATAGGTTTTTCAGTCAATTACTTAGAAGTTATGAAGCTGAAGTATTTGCAAGTGAATGTCAGTCGTATCTACTCAGGCACTTTCAAGTACATATATTGTTCAACTATTTTTCCTCCAACTACCTCCAATCTCTTCAAGCGCCCCTCACCCACATCCCTCGCCCAAACCTCTACACAATAGCATATGCATCATGCAGCAGCAGCAGCAGCGGCATCGGCAACAATAACATTTCAGGCAAAAAAGGTTTTTAATTTAAATTTCTTGACTTGACGTGTGGCATGTGCCGACATCGTAGTCTTTGTCCCTTGATGTCTGCGTCTGCACAAATGTGGGCCAAAGAAACTACCCACATAAGCCCCCACACTCGCACTCATTGGCCATGCACAATTGACGCTTACATTGTTCTCAAGAATTATTATGTGGTTTCCACACATGTGTGTGTGTGATCCTACCCTTCCTTATCAGTGTTCCCTCACAAAAACGGGTTACAATCTCACTGAAAACATATCTGGATATATGCAGATGTGTAACCCTTTTCCTCGGAGGTGTGTGAGTGCTCCTTGCCCTGTGGTCTCTTCTTTACAGGAAGATAAATTTAGACTTGAGCCTTTGGCAATTAATAAACCCACTCGAAGAGCTTCCTTGGAGCTCATGTGAGAGGCATAAATTTCAATTTTATTGGCCTAGGTATATAATTGCGGAGGCGAACAACTTTTAATTGTAATTAATTTAAGAAATTCTTAGCAGTACGGGTGGTCTGCCCTCTGTGCCGTGGATTTTCAAGTGCTGCCAAAGTAAACACGGGTGCGGCTATTTCTGTCAGCGGATTGGGAAACATTGAAATGCAATGGCAGCATTTTGTGGCATAGTTCGGAACTGCCTGAGCCAGTTTTTGACTGACGTTATGTTTGTTTTGCAAAAAGCCAAACGCCATGGGCGGGCGCATGGAGATGGCATTCTCAGTCGCACTCGCTCGCACTTGCTGCTCAGCGTGTTTAGAATGACATTCAGCCTCGAGGGCTTGCCAGGTGCAAAGATTAAGTGTTGATTTTGGCAGAAGTAAGCATTGAACTTGGACAGACAAGTGCAAGCAAAAGCAAAAGATTTTTGAAATACAAGGGCACACTCTGAAAAACAAAAGGAATAAACATATTTTGAATTTAGGAATTAAGGTGGTGCCCGAAATTCTGGTTCTGGGAGAATGAATAATCTTTGATTTAAGAACTTTATTAGCTCAAATAAGAACCAAAACTTACTCAATTGAAGGACTATATAATTCTTAAATCAATCCTTTATGATCTGAAACAATTCCAATAGGCCAATCTGTGATTCTCGGATGAAGCTGAAATCAAACTCAAGAAAGTGCAGAAAGTAAACTGAAATGTTTTATATACCCTAGCAGAAGGTATGTATATTAAAACTGTCCAGATGTTTGCAACGCATAGAAGAAAGCAATTCCCACCACATAAAGTATATATATTCTTGATCAACGAGCTGACAAGCTGAGTTGATTAAGCCATGTCCGTTTGTCCGTCCGTCCGTCAGTTTTAAAGCTATCGCGACCAAACTTTGCACCAAGTCTTCTGGTACAAATACGCTGCACATTTGTCGGAACCGGCCGGATCGGATGACTATAACAAATAGCTGCCAAAGGAACGATCGATCGAAAAACTTGTTCTAGTGAGAAAAACTTGTTTGATTTTAATGCAAACGTCTCCAAACTCCGTACACAGAGAAAACAAAATATGTAAAAACTATTCGAAAATGTAGTTTTTCTACACGTTTAACAAGGATTTTGCACCCACTACGATTATGTAGCTTTTCTACTTGCCACGTTTAACTTTCTCATTTCTACATGCGGCAAGTTGTTTTCTACATGCCACGATGTTGGCCCAGCCGGAGCAAACAATTTTTCTTTTAAATTCAGCTATTACCACCACACTATTTTCACAAGGGAGTGTGGTGAGGAGGGGAGGGCAGGAAGGGGCACGGTAGGGGAAAGTGTTCTTTCTGAAAAGCCTAAGACATTCGTGTTTTTTTTTTACTCACCTTGTCTGGGGCTCGAACTCATAACTCACATACCTTCTCTCTGCAAATCAAACACAAATGCCGGCATCTCAGTCCATACGACTACCAAGCACTCGCGCGGCATTGCCACAAATCATAGTAATAAAGGGAAGTGACAAGCGACGATAAGCTTAAGGATCAACAACTCGATTCGTGTAGATTTTCTAAACGTAGCATTCAGCATTTGAAATCCTGAACATTTATTTAGAAATACAGGGTTGTCCATATTCGACGGACCCATCTGGCAACGCCATAACTTTTGACAGAGATGTCAGATCGCTTAATGACATACCGCGTTTGAAGCGTCAGTCCAAGCAGATTTTTACCATGGAACAATACACGCCACGCGAGCGCTCTGAAATAGTTGAAATTTACATTCAACAGAACAAGTCAATTGTGAAAACTCAACGTGCTATTAAAAAATTAAAATTTCACATTGAATGGGACCGTAAATAAGCAAAATTGCCGTATTTACGCCACTGAAAATCCTCAGGAGATTCAAGAAGTGCCTCTTCATGACGAAAAACTCACAGTTTGGTGCGGCGTTAGTGCGAAAACGGTCATTGGGCCGTTTTTCTTCCAAAATGAAAATGGCCATGCTGTTACCATCAACCAGGAGCGTTATCGCGACATGATGACCAATTTTGTGATGCCAATTATTCGTCGAAAGCGTATGAGGCAGTTCTGGTTTCAACAAGACGGCGCTCCACCGCACACAAGTCGCATAACAATCGATTTTCTGAAGAAATTGTTTCCGGGCCGTTTGATGTCGAAAAGTGGTGATTTGGACTGGCCACCGCGTTCGCCCGATTTGACGCCGCCTGACTTCTTCTTGTGGGGATATTTGAAGTCAAAGGTTTACGTTAACAAGCCAAGGACCGTAGAAGAGCTCAAGGACAACATTCGTGAAGAAATAGCCGCTATTCCGGCCGAAATGTTGGCGAAAACGATGGAAAATGCTGCAAAGAGGGCACAATACGCCATCAACGCCAGAGGCGGCCATTTGAGAGATATCATATTCAAAAATTGATGTAAACAAATCTACTTGGAACAAATTAAATGATTAAGATTGCCAACCGCCAAATTTTTATTTTTTTCTTTGATTTTTTTAATAAAAAACATGGGTCCGTCGAATATGGGCAACCCTGTACTACATGAAGCGTGTGAATAACAACTTTCTAAATGAAACACATAGCTATTCTGTTTCGATTTTAAGCTACAATTTTCGTTTAAAATTACCACATGCTCGTGTGGGTTTTTAATGTCTAAACGTTAATGTGAAAAACCAAAATTTTCGTGTGGTATTCCGATTTCTGTATGGAAAATGTAGGAGCTGTTTGGAAATATGCAAAATTGTGTATCCGTTGCATTTCTCCACGCAGCATTTACCTTTTCAACATGATTCGTTTGCTTTTTTTCTTTATACACGTACCATGTAGTTTTTTTACCAGCTACTTTTAACATTCAGTTTTCCACATTTTTCGTGTGAAATTTTACAGGGTGAACTACGTTTCATTTAATATTTAATATTTATTTATTTATTTAGTGTATTTCGCCAACGAGTAAACTTATCTGGCTACTACAATAAAACTTACAACTAACAGTAACAATTTAACTACAATAAGGGTGAACTACGTTTCGTTTTGGATTACCGTTTCTACACGTGGCGTTTAGCTAATTTTGTTTTCTCTGTGTACTAACTAGTTTCCAATGCTTCTCTATAATTCCGCCATGTTTGGTCGAAATCGGACTTCTATATACTATAGCTGCCATGGAAAAGTAAGGTTAGAACAAGAAAGAAAGTCGGTCAAGCCCGACTATAACATACTCTGTACCAAGAAATTTGTCTTTTGATCATAACTCGAAAACCGTTCATCCGATCTTCTTCATTTCTTTGGCGGATCGATAAGTTATCTTAATAATTAAATATGTCCAAAAGGAACAAGCCATCTATCT
This sequence comes from Lordiphosa fenestrarum, assembly GCA_035044985.1. Classification (NCBI taxonomy): domain Eukaryota; kingdom Metazoa; phylum Arthropoda; class Insecta; order Diptera; family Drosophilidae; genus Lordiphosa; species Lordiphosa fenestrarum. The sequence goes on from JAWNNO010004231.1 coordinate 51,309, forward strand.
TCAAAACTGTGGGAGATATGACGTTTTTTCTAAATTGCGGGGGCGGGAGGGGGCGTGGCCAAAATTGAAAATAAACTTGATCTGCCTGCAGACATAAGAAGCATATGTCCCATACATGTCAAACCTCTATCTCTTACCATCTCTGAGATCTGTGCGTTCATACGGACAGACAGACAGACGGACAGACGGACAGACGGACAGACGGACGGACGGACAGACGGACAGACGGACATGGCTATATCGACTCGGCTGTTGATGCTGATCAAGAATATATATACTTTATGGGGTCGGAGATGCTTCCTTCTGGATGTTACATACTTTTGCACAAACTTATAATACTCTATGTACCTTCGGTACAGAGTATAAAAATAGTCTTGCTAAGACAAACTTTTTTATTTTCAATGATAATCTCTTTAAAATTGGCATATATTTATTTTACAAGCTTTCACACAGTTCCTTAAATTTTTGTTAAAATCGGATGACTATAGGTTATAGCTGCCATAGAAATGTTCGGTCAAGAAACAAGTTTTAGTGAGAAAAACTTTTTTGTTTTCAAAGAAAATGCCTCCAAACTTTGTATTTCTAAGTTTGCTATGCTTTTCCATGATTCCACTAAGTTTGGTCGAAATCGGACATCTGTATAGTATAGCTGTCATTCAAAAGTTGAGTCAGAAAAGTAGTCTTATTGGGAAAAATTTGTTTGTTTTCAGTGGATATGTCCTTCAAATTAGTTAGAAAACGTGCTGCAAGTTAACTTTCCTCTATTTATTTAAATGGAATCGTCTCTAAGCTTTGTATTCATGGAATCTTGGTCTTAGATTGATTTTTTCTCAGTGTATAGCTTTATCTTTAAAGCACAGACCGAGCGTTGCAGTGTGATTTGCATTTCAATACAAATGATACCAGTAGCAGTAAAGGCGAAGGCTGCATAAATCCAAGTTTTTGGATTTATTTTTCATTTATATGTTGGCGGCACCAACAGCGGTATGAGGTATAACATCGACTTATCATTTAAGCTTAAAACTGCGGAAACTGCGGAAACTTTTTGCTCCCTGACTACCACACACCACATAATCAACATTTAATCTTTGCTTTTGTTTGGATTTCGTTGAAGATTTGTGTTTTTTTGGCCACCCAAAAATATTTCGCGGAAAGCACAAGACAAACACACAGTCCCGAAATGCGAAACGTGCTGAAATTCGCTAGCTCTGCAGTTGAGTGAATGCTTCAAGTTCAGAGCCAGACCGGCCATACGCGGTACCTTGTGATGACAGAACGCCCACATGGCGACATATCTGACGTGACTTGTGCAGATGAGTCTCAGCTGCTGGCAATGAAATCATTCACTTGAGTCCCTAATAAATATGCATTGAAATGACTGACAGGCAGGCAAAAGAGTGGGCTAAGGGGAAGGGGAAGGGGAAGGGGAGGGGCACAACCCTCATTAGTCTTAATAGTTTAACGACTAAAACTAGGCTGCTTTCTTAATGAGCTTGAAAGTTGGCCAGTTAAATTTTATTAATTAGCTTCCCCACCTTTAAGCCCAAGAAATTTGTCTTTGGTTACAACAGTTTTCGGTCCATTTCCAGTCCCAGCTGAGCTGTTCATTTTGGGGGCAACCTTAAAGCTCCGACACACGGCACACAGTTGTCGCCTGTCAAGTTTATAATCCGGTTCATACATATGAGTGTTGTGTGCAACTCGTGAGCTGCTGCCGCTGCTGCTGCTGCTGCTTTATATCCTGCGGGATATGCAAACTTATTAGACAAGTTTTGTCCGAGTTGTTTTGCTGAGTCTTCAAGTGATAAAGACCTTTTGTTGGTATCATTTACATAAAGATGGACAAGAAGGGGTGAAAGTTAAAGAAATACACGCTAAGAACCCTCACGTTGACACACGAGGGTGGTTTAATGAGTTTGGGTTATTTTGAAAAGAAGAAAATCGTTATTTTTAGAGCAAACTTAAACAAGTTGATTAATTTCATACAAATAAAAAGTTTATCTTGATAAAAGTGAAGTACATATTGCCACACTATGGATACCGTTTCACTTGGCAATTTGTCAATGAAAACTTTCTTAAATATATCGTAGTCGATGGGTAAGTCAATACGCCTCTGACCTCGATACACTGAACTAGACAGTCTGAACAACAGTCACAGAAAACTGAAGAAGAGACTAATCAAAGGACAATTGTTAAAAACCACTGGACAATGATGACGAATCACTGAAAGGAATCACTGAGCCAGAGTCTGTCAACCAGAGCTACTAAACCAGAGTCACTGAAGAATAGACCCTGAACAAGAGATTTTCAAGAAGAGTCATAGAATAAGGCTCACTCAACAACAGTCAGAGTTACTGAACTTAAGAGAGCCTACCCAAAGCGGGGAAATGCAGTCACGTGCAGCCAAAAGACTACAGGCCCATTAGCCTCACATCATTCCTGCTTAAAACTATGAAACAAATTACTTGATCTCCGCATAATAGAAGGCATGAACCTGACCTTGGAGAAAAACCGACACGCATATACGAAAGGGAAATCGGTGGAAACAGCGCTACACTCCCTAGTAGCCACCATCGCAAAAGCAATGTACCATAAAGAGTATGCCTTGGGAGCATTCCTTGATATATCTGGTGCATTCAACAACGTCTCCACGGAGGCGAAAATGTGCAGCCTAAGAGCTGTATCAATACATAAGGCTTTGGACTCGTGGATATACAACCTGCTGAGCTGCAGAAGAGTACAAGCCGAGTGGAGTACCACAACCATGACGAAGGCGGCACACGGCGGCACACCTCAACGACGACATCTGCATAATTATCGTGCGAAAATGTCCATCGACTCTCAGCTCAATCATGGACTCTACACTCAAAGAGATACTAAAATGGGTAACAGAAGCCGGACTTAGTATTAATGCGGAGAAGACGGACCTCATTCTCTTTAACAAGAGATACAAGATACCGCCATGGATTCCACCAAAGATAAATGGAACAAGACTAAGGCCAAAGTATAACGTTAAATACCTTGGAGCAGTAATCGATAGTAAACTGTCATGGAAGCCGAATGTGGAAGAAAGAGTGAAGAATGCGAGTTGCTGAGTAGCACTTGGGGCCTACACTCAAAAAATTTACTTTCTAGTTTTTAGAAACGCACCCTAAATAATATTTCTTTCTTGTAAATTTTTCTTAAACTTAGAAAAAACAGCCGTAAAATAGAATTTTTTGAAAATAATTTCTTAAACTTAGAAAATCGATTTATTTTTTCTTAAATTTAGGGTAATTTTTCTAGATTTTTTCCTAAATACTTTCTTAAATTAAGGGCGAATTCGCCCTTGAATTTAGAAAAAAATACATTGCAAATAGGGCGAATTTATAAAAACGCCCTAAATTTTAGGAAGCACATTTCTTAAATTTAGACAAGCCATTTAGAAATTTGCCCTAAAATATAGACAAAAAAGTCTAGAAAATCGCACTAAAGAATAGAAAGATATAAAACAGACACCCCTTGTAATTCTCAAGTTCGAATTCCGTGCATTCGGAATATAAAAGGGGCAACTAATATTTGGCATGCTGAGAAAATCGCCCTAAAATATAGAAAAATAATCTAGAAAACCGCCCAAAAATTTAGAAAAAATGGAAAAAGACAACGCATGTAATTCTCAAGTTCGAATTCCCTGCTTTCGGAATATAAAAGAGGCAGCTGAGTGCTTAGCATTTGACTGCGTTCTTTACTGCGACTCACGCGAGAGTTTGGTAATCGAGTGCGATAAGATGCATTTCGTGTTGAAGTTTTCCCACGGTCCCGAGTTCGAGTCCCAGGCAAGGTAAAGTTAAAAACTAAAATAATGATTACTAGTAGTGAACCAACAGAAAAAAATATCCAATAAAAATAATATATAAGGGGTTATATATAAGGGCTTCTCAGTGTTGCAGTCTCCTACCTCTTCTCTCTCCATTCCCCCCCTCACTCCCTTTCCTGTCTATAATAGTTGAAAATGTTTTTTTTTTCTAAAATCTAGAATTAAGAAAATATTTTCTAGCTTATAGTAAACATTTCCTTAATTTCAGAAAGTCTCAGTCTTATTTTTAGAAATAATTTTTATAAAATATAAGGCGAATCGCCTATGACCCCTTTTTGAGGGCGAATTTTTTTTTGTTTTTTTTTTTTGAGTGTATCACCAAGTCTGATGCACTGGCTTTTCATTTCAGTAATACGACCGATACGATACCGATACCCGGCATACTGGTATGGTGGCAGGCCACGGAGAAAACCACATACCTAAAGCTGATGGAGAAGACCCAGCGACAGGCACTGGTCTGTATTACGGGGGCGCTGAGGTCCACTCCAACCAAAGCATTAGAACACATCTTAGGTGTCAACCCTCTGGACATCCAAGCAAGCGCCTTCTGGCACAAAAGACCGCTCAACGTCAATGTGCGACAGGCACCATGGCGCTACAAAGCTATGGACACAGCATAGTTGGTAGAGAGATCTATGGTAGCACGGACTACATTATCCCAAAGATCAACTCAATATGCGCATACAGACGGCTCAAAGATGGACCTAGGAGTCGGAGCCGCCGTATACTGTGCAGAGCCAGAAATAAAGCTCTCATACAAACTGCCAAACCACTGCACCATATTCCAGGCGGAAGTCTTCGCAATAAGGAAAGCAGCAGAGTTGGCGGAAATTCACGCTTCATACAACCAAATAAATATCTACGTGGACAGCCAAGCGGCAATCAAGGCAATACAAGGACACTCCATCAACTGCAGAAATGTCCTGGCGAGCAGAAGGGCACTAGATTCCCTCAGCATCTCCAGAAGGGTGCAAATCTACTGGATTCCCAGCCACCGGGGCAACGACGGAAACGAGATGGCAGACAGTCTTGCAAAAGCCGGAGTCCTACTCGGCCAAGAAGAAACACTAAACATACCTATCTCCATACAGACGCTTAATAGCAAGATGGAAGAGATGGCAGAGAAAGAAGCAGAGGTGAGGTGGGAAAACACCAGCGGATGCAGAATCTCTAAAATTATGTGCAAGACAAGAGACAAAAAACTTAAGCACTAACTGCTACAACTCCAGGACATTGCCTAGCAGCCGCTCATGCGATAAAGCTAGGCATAACAACAGAGGACACCTGCAGGAAATGTATGGAATCTGAAGTCGCAGAAACTCTGGAACATCTCATTTGCAGCTGCCCAGCAATTGCCACGACAAGATTATAAATTCTGCACACCCCACGGTTCTCTTCTTTGGAGGAAGCGGCCAAAAGGCCCATCCAAAACAATTATTGGCATTTGCCAAAACGTCACGAATCCTCCTGGACTTCTAAGTCAAACGTACCCAAATAATCACCCGGCCTCATTAAGGACCCTAAGGTCTATGTGTGACCCCATCTGGGGTCAGCCGGAACTACCTACCTACCTAAGAGAGCCTATTTTTGGTTCTAGAACGGACTTTACACGGTTAAGCAAACTTAATGAAGATTTTCAAATAGCTCTTGCTTGCTGGAAAAAGGCATTTTTCTGGCGTCGATTGTTCGCCTGCTTTGGCATTTCTACAGATCGTAGCTTATTCCACTGCTTAACTTTCACCGCAATTGAGTTTGTTGCTTAGTTATAGCAGCTACTTGGAGTAGTCTTAGTAGCTCTTTGGGATTGCAATGTGCCAAAACCATTTCTGTCGTCGATTGTTCGCCTGCTTTGGCATTTCTGCAGATCTCAACCTGATCTGCTGCGCAAATTTCGCCGCAATTGAGTTTGTTGCCTAGTTTTAGTAGCTCCTTGAGATTGCTATGTGCTTAAAAAGCTGCTGTCGTCGATTATTCGCCTGCTCAGTTAGTTCTACAGATCTCAACCTAATCTGCTGATCAGCTTCTGTCGCAATTGAGTTTGTTGCTTAGTTATAACAGCTCCTTGAGATTGCAATGTACCTAAAAAAAATTCTGTTTTCGATTGTTCGCCTGCTATGTCGTTTCTGTCAATCTTAACACTGTTCATGTGGCCGCAATTCAGTTTGGTTGTATAGTCTTAACAGCTGTTTGGGATTGCAATGTAAATAGCAAATTGCTGTCGTCGATTATTTGCCTGCTCAGGCATTCCTACAGATATCAAGCTGATCTAATGCCAAATATTCTATCGATTTATGGTTTTATCACATAAAATTGAGCATATTTGTTTATTTCTTGTGTATAATTGTCGCAATTCTCTCTACACCTTTTTCCTGTAAGCAAGAGCTATTTAAAAATCTTCAAGGAGTTTGCACCTAGACTGGTGCTATCAATGTTTGAAGGATCTTTAGAAGTTAATAAATATCATTCATTTGCCAGAACTCCACATGGATTTCACAATTTAAGACTCATGAGAACTAACACTTAACACGTTTTGAGTCATTTCAAACATAATTACGATAACTTATCTTTGCCATAAGATCTTCAGAGTTTCTTAGACCTTGGCAATCGACTTGCCATCCTCAAGTTACACATTAGTTTATTGATTTGCTTTGTTTGCGCTTTTATGCTGTCGTATCTTTGCTCGGCATTACCTATCAAAAGCCACCTCTTAGCCGCAAAGTGTTAAAGTTCCTATATGGCTCACCTTCTCCAATCTCCTCAGCCACTTCGATGAACTCACTTCGGGACCCAAAAGCAATTTGCGGACGTGCATGAAAACTTTTACTGGCAGCAAATTGAAATTAATGTGAAGTTTCAGTAAAAGTGGCTTAAATGCACACACGGGCCGCATTTGGGGAATTGCACGACGACGACGACGACGACGGCGGCGGCGGTTCGTCGAAAACTTTCTCCAGCCTTTGGGCATAAGGATGCTGCCGAGTAAAAGATACATAAACACACATACAAGATATTCGGAATAGTTTTTGCCAAGAGTTTTAAGCCGCCAAAGCTGTTGATTATAAGTTTTCTTTTATTGCGGATGGCTTCAGTCAGGACACCTTGTCCTTTTGCCGAGGCACGCGGCTGTATGGCCCCCCCTCCCCAGCCGACTCGCACGGAACAAACAAAGGCGTTGGTCTTCTTCGATTTACATACATCTTGGGTTGAGCTAACGATTTGTGAATTGCACTTCCTGTCGGTAAATAACAGAAAACTATAAATTCTTTAAATGTGCTCAGTTCTCGAAGGCTTGAGAGCAATTTGCATGCGTGCTGCCTTGCCTTGGCAATAGGTGGTCCCCCTGCCTAGCCTGGATCGGAAGCGGAATCTGACTGTGAATCTGACTGGCGTCGTCTTCGAGCTGTACTTCTTGTGAGAGAATATGTGTGTGTGTGTGTGTGTGTTTGTCTTTGGTATTTGTTAGTTTAACAGCAAAAGTTTGTCTTTCAAATCGAAAACTAGAAAAACGTTGCATTTTATAACGTTGAGTTGGTGGCACTGGTTGGGCGGCAAAGAACTCTTCTTCAAGGACTTTAATGGCAATTTGCCTGTGAGTTTTGTTGAAGTGCGTTGCAGTTGATACCAGATGAGTAAAAAGGGTAAGAGAATGCATATTAATAACAATATCTATATATATACACTTGAGTGAATGTGATTCCTTGAGAGCCAAAGTTTACTGATTCAGTTATAAATAGGAGTCCAGATTTATTGGGAATTCAATAGGTTCCCAATATAGTGAACTCTTCATTAGTTTTTTTAGTGAGTTATGAAGAGAATGCAGAGAATCCTTTAGATGCATTACCGTTAACCTAGTTCGATTTTTGCTAGAGTTAAAGGCATAGTTAGGTCACTTGGTATAAATATTAGTTTTTATGTTCATCTTTTTGCTTGGTTCACTGTTGAATTCCTGCATACATAATGTTTTTTCAGAAAGGTGCGTCCCTATAGATGATTAATACTGATACATAGGTCGATATTTTCGAAGCCAAAGGCAGACCTAGCTCATACTTTCGTATCTGATTACAGAGAAAAACATATGGGGAGATAAAGTGAAGCTGAAAAAATAGATTTTATCTCGAACATCGGTTTAAAATTTCACGCAAAAGTCATACAAGATCCGAGTAATGCAACATCAAGTCAATCCTTTTCGTATTTGGAATGAGAAAATCCGGGATTGACCGACTTCTGACAACGTTTGGAATAGATTTTATCTCACTCAGAGAAAAAATAGAGAATTTCTTGCTCGGATCAAGAATGTTCAATGTCAGAAGTTCGATAAGAATGAAAATTCTTGATCCAAGAGCGAAATTCTTGAAAGCTTCAAGAGCTTTAATTCTTGATCCAAGTACAAATCATTCTCAAATCAAGCAAAATAGTTCTTGAATCAAGTGCTAAACATACAAAAATTCAAGATTGCTCATTCTTGAATCAAAAACAAAACAGCATTGTCCAAACATCGAGAATGTTCTTTCTAGTGTCAAGAGCTCACCAGATTCAAGAGTAAGATCGTTTACTCTTAAATCAACAGCTTCGCAGATTTCAATCATACAACAATTTAAAATCAGCTGTTTTTTCCATTTTGTTTAAATTTAGTTCATAAAAAATTTATGCCGGCTCGAGGAATACATAACACCTCAAAGGAGTATCAGTCTTTACCTGTCAACTGTCAGTCGAACAGCCGTCTCTCCATGCCAGCAATGCCATAAATGGTTGGGAATTCCAAAGCTAAGTGAGTGAAAAAATCGACTGCGCTCTTCTCTCCATAGCTTCCCCACACACCCCTCGCCCATAAAACGCAACTCAACGCTGTGCCCTCTCAAATGTGCTTGCTCTCCTCTCTGTTTCTTTATCTCAGTCCCCTTGCCACAAAACACTATACTGAGCACGAATTCAGCTCGACTTCAAGAGCAAAATTCTTAAACATTCAAGAACGAATAACATTTTTTTAAGTTATTCGTTCTGTTTTTTTCTGGGTGTATGTACTTACCCTTCAGTTCGGCTCAGACCTGTATCATAGCTGAATCAGCCCTGAAATGGAAGGGCTGGTCATGAATTTAACATAGGCATGTCCTACTACGTCATGACCTCTGCTGACTTTAGGCATGATTTCAGGGCTAAACTCATGGGTGAGTTTCATGGGAAGTACTTTAACATGCCTGAATTCAGGCATGAAATTCAACTATTCATACCTTTCATACGTCTTTCAAAAAAAGTCGTATAAAACTCTAAATTAACTCAGACATAGGATCCTTATATTTTGTATACCATTTCCCAAATGAGAAAACACTGAGAAGTAAACACTTCCGACCACATAAAGTATATATATTATTGATCAGCATGAACAGACGTGTCGTGTAGTCTGTCTGTATAATCGCGTCGATCTCAGAGTCTATATGAGATATTGTTACAAATTTTTGTCAAGTTTGATTCAGATTTGGAAAATTCCCGCTCCCTACCCATTTAATTTGCAATTAAACCGTCAGATCCACAATTTTTAAGTTGGAGCCTCTTGGTTTAATATACAACAAGCAAGGCCCAATATCTATCTATTTTGAAAAGTATAACCAGATCGGACAAAAAACACAGGAATTATATGAGTAGTAGTGGCTATAAGGGGGTACGGCATCGTCAGTTAGAGCTTAACCGCTAGGAGGACCTACTTTCAGGATGAGTGTAACAAGATCGATTTTTGTTCATTCAAATTCGAAAACCAAATTTTAATTTATACAATTACTAACCAATCTATAATTTAGGAAATGCGTTTGTGTGTGTTTACATTCTTCAAAAAATAAATGAAAACAAATGAACAGGGTAGTTTGTAGTCGGGACATTCGACTGAAGCTGCCTTACTTGTTATACCCTTGCAAAGTGTATTATAATTTTGCCCAGAAGTTTGCAACGCATATAAATATTCATTTCCGACCCCACAAACTATATATATTCTTGATCAGGGTGACGAGCTGAGTCGATTGAGCTTTGTCCGTCCGTCTGTCCGTCTGTCTGTCTGTTTCTACGCGAACTAGTCTCTCAGTTTTAAAACTATCGAGCTGAAATTTTGCACAGAGTCTTCTTTTTGCTGCACACTACTAATACGTTGAAATCGACCGGATTGGATGACTATATCTCATAGCTACCATAGGAACAATCGGTCGAAAAACTAGTTTTAGTATGAAAAACTTTTTTCCTTTCAATGGAAACGTCGCCAAACTTTGTAATCGTAGGTTTTCTATATTTTTTTATAGTGTTACCAAGTTTTATTAAAATCGGACAACTATATTGTATAGCTGCCATACAAAAGATAGGTCTGAAAAACAGTCTTAGTTGGAAAAACTTTTTGGTTTTTAATGTTAGCAGCCCAAAACTTTGTATTTCTTTGTTTCACATGCTATCACATAATTTTACAAATTTTTGGCCAAATCAGATGACTATATCATATAGCTACCATACGAACGATCGGTCGGAAAATTGGAAAAAGAGTATTTTTTGAAAATATTTAAGCGAGCACTTGCAAGGGTATAAAAACTTCGGCACAGACGAAGTTAGCTTAGCTTTCTCGTTTATGATTTTCTTGAAAGATTTCTCCTTTTCTACTTCTTCTTTACTTTTTTTTTAAATCGTTGGATATTTTATAAAGTTTCAAGTATCTGATTTCATGACTAACACTGCACTGTGACAGACACCCGAAAATTTTGCAGTCAAATCAAACATGCACTCATTGGAGTACTAGCTATTCTATGGCTGATCATCTTGTGTGATCGGGTGTCCAATAAGTTGTATCTGCCTGTCTGTCTATCCGACATCCGACGATAAGAATACTGCCTAGTGCACCTTTCCTTATCGTTCTAATGTTGTAAACGGATCAGTTTAGCCTTCATTTCATGCAAATGTTTCATTTCCCTTTGGAGCGCCTTAATTGTTATGGTCTCGCAAAGCACCGCATATCCTGGAAGGGATTTCAACTTGCTTACCTTTGGGTTTTCTTTCCATTCAAAGCTTTTCTATCGACAACTTATTTCGCCCATAAGAACTCTAAATGCAGATCCTTTATATTGATTTGGAAACATCAAAAACTCTTGATCCAAGTAATTAGGAAACTTTTGTGAATTAATCAAACTGGAAAGATTCGTTTCAACCGCATAATTTACACAGGCTTAAATATAATTCTTAAAGACTTTTCGGTTCAAAATGTTTGATGAAACGCCCTTTCATTGTTCGCTCGAAGCGCCGATGCGCCTCTCTAAACGCCGCACGGCAGGCGGGCCCCAGCATAAACAAAGTGTGAAATTTGTACCTAAAATAAAAACGTGAAAAGTGTATATGAAAATGAAAGAAGGAGAGAAAGAAAAAAGGATATAGTAGGAGCGCACATTCCGTGGCATGTCTGCATTTGATTTCCGTTTGCCTGCCCAGGTCGAGGCCATTGCCATGCCCATGCCCTATCCAGTTCACACCTCAGAGAACAAACCGAAACATCCGTAGATATTTCACATGCCGTGGCAAACATTTGGCAAACACATGTGCACACCCAGAGACTCGGGTGTTGTTGTGTGTCTAAGAGCAGCGCTGATTGTGTGAGCGTGCGTGTGTGTGTACCTACGCCTTCTGGTCACTGCTGTTCCAGTCCTTTGTGTAAACAAATCAAATGTGCATGTTCCCGGCGGTGGAGTAGGAAGGGCTCACTCAAAAATTGGCCAAGCGAATGTCTTTGTCAACATCAACAGCGACAAGCAAATGGCCTTTAAACTGCCAAAGCGATGATGGAACAAAAAATAAACTAAGCTAAAACTTTTCCAAATCAGCTGAAATTATGAACTTCCGTTGTGCGGAAGTTCATTTTAACCCACAATAAAAGTTTGCATTCCTCAATGGCGGGTGCGTTCCTACATCCGTATATATGCGCATATAGAACCAAGTACATCTTCATGTGCAAAAGTTTTGAGCTTATATAAGAGCATAAAATTTGCATTATTCACTTAAGACAAACACACTGCAGCACGCACAGACCAAATGGAAGGTCCCTTTGCCTTTTCCTGTGGAAAACTCTTTTTGCACAAACAAACAAACAAATATTAAATGCAAATAAATGCGCAAGAAAATTGCAAGCATCGTACAGAATCAAGCGAATGAGCTCACATATAAACCAAATAGCGAGAAATTCTTTGAAGAAGCCATCGATGGTGGAGAAACAGGCGATGCACATGAATGGATCCAAAACTATTGGATTCACTGGTGCCAGTGAAGTTATCTATTGTCTGTAGAAAGGCACAGACCAGGTCCCCAATAAGTTACTTTGATTATATTATAGATTCTTTCTGCTCATTAGATCTAATTTTATGTTAACCCACTTCTTTTTTCATTCACAATATGCTGCTTTTTTAAGTATCAGAGAGAACGAAAGAAGAGAGAAGAAAGTTCCATCTTAAAAATATTCTTAATTGCATAAAAGTTCAACATTATATATACAAATACAAATACTCTGGAATTTGCTCTTCTTTTGCTATAGTCATGCTCCTACAAAAAGGCACTAAATCCAAACCTTCACTACCATATCTGGAGGCCAACCGCACTTCCACTTTTACAGCCCTGGTACCTTCTCATTTAATTAATGAAAGGCGATTGTAGTGGAGTCCATTAGATCCGTCCCAAAACTTTTCTAGGAATTTTTCCTATAAAAGTGCCTTTACTAGTGCAATTTTGCCCTCGCTGTTTTAATTTTCAGTTCTTTTTCTTGTTTCCTCCTCATGCTTTCAATTTTTGAGTACAAAATATTAAGTTGTTCTTTATTTATTTCGGACTTCTAAGACTCCAAAGCCATCGCAAGCGAGCTCCGCCCTGGCGATGGGCCTGGCTGCAGAAACACCGGAACAGGCGAGCAATCGACGCCAGCAATTTGCTAATCAAATAACAGTTCACAAGTCGGTTTAGGTTGCCAAAAAATCGCAATCGCGAAGCGATGACTAAGTTAAGCAGCGTAGGCCAGGCGAGCAATCGATGGCAGCATCGCATAGAGCTGAGAAAGCAGAAGCTCGGAGACAAGCTATTGCTGAAGTGGTTGGCCCGGAAGGGTGTGTATAAAAGTGCTGCAACTATCAATTCATCATTTAAGCTTAGAATATTATGACAATTTGTTGAATCACAACTGTACCGGCTTAAATAGGCGGAGGTGTAGAGCGAATTGTACAAAACAAAATGAAGAATGGTGTAAATCAAAAGGTCTGGAATATTGCATACTTTCCATGCTTTCGAAGAAGACTTAAATGAAATATGAAGACGAGTAAATAGTAGGTGCGGCTTAATGGTTCAACAAATTGCGAAAATTGCTTAACTTATTGAACAGCTCAGATTGTTAAAAAGTCATAGGGTTAGTACGGGTGGTAAAGCTCGATCTTTATAAGGCGTTAAGATTGTCATGAATGCAATTGTTAAATAGGCTTCGCCTCTTTCTTTTGTGTTTAAAATGCCAAGAGGTTGTGGCTTCGATCACGCCTTTGGCATATCTACTGAAAAAGTTATTTCTTTAAACACGCCTGGTCACCTTCACTAGCTATTGGCGCCAGCATTGAAGTAACTAGCCATGAAATGCCGTTCGGACTCGGCCTTTAACTGTGTTTAGCTGTTTTCTGCGAAAATAGGAGGCATACAAGCCAAGATATTGAGAGCAATTTAAATTTAAAGCCATGAATCTATTAAATATGAAAGTAATACCTAAATAATAGTTCTAGTAAGTTGAAACTAAAGTGAATGTATTCCAGCTTGAATGCACATTAACGAAGCCGTTCACTTGGTACATTAAAGCTTAACTTAGTTGCGATGCCGAGAAATTGCCTACAAAATTCAAGTCACTTGTGGGTCAGTTTCTAACAGTGTTCGGAATTGTCTCTGTCTCTTTTCGGCTCTCGCTCAGAACCGAGAGCCGGGAGCACCAAAGTTCTAACAGCTCGTGAGCCACAGCACACCGCTCTAAGCTGAGAGCCAATGCTCGGGAGCCGTGAGCCGGCTTTCAGCTCGTCAGTCACAGCACTTGGCTCTGAGCTCAGAGCAGTGTGCTATGGCTTACGAGCCTAGAGCGGGCTGATGGCTCACGGCTACCGAGCAGTGGCTCTCAGCTTAAAGCGGTGTGCTGTGGCTTACCAGCCGAAAGCTTGTTGACGGCTCACGACTCTCTACGTAGAGCTCTCAGCTCAGAGCCAAGAGCCGAGTGCTATGGGCTGAGAGCAAGAGCTGGCTCTCGAGAGCTGCGAGCAAAGAGCACATTTGAACTTTAGTTTCTAAAAGCATCTACACCTAGAAAAAAGTAGAACGAATAAGTTAAGAGCGAACGCTCAAAAAATATTTTTTCGTTCTTGAATATTCAAGAATTTCGTTCTTGAAATCGAGCTAAATTCGTTCTTAGTATGATGTATTTAGGCGAGGGGACTGAGGTAAAAAAACAGAGAGGAGAGCAAGCACATTTGAGAGCACACAGCGTAGAACTCGCTCTCTCAGTTTGATTTTTTATTTAAGAGGGGTGTGTAGGGAATTTTGCACTCATGTTGCTTTGGAATTCCCAACCAATTATAGCATTGCTGACATGGAGCGGCGGCTGTGCGACTGCCAGTTGACAGGCAAAGACTGATACTCCTTTAAGGTGTTATGTATTCCTCGAGCCGGCTAAAACCTGCTACATGGCTTAACAATTAGTTTTCCATGAAATAAATCTAAACAAAATGGAAAAAAACAACTGCTTTTAAATTGTTGTATGATTGGAATCTATAAAGCTCTTGATATAAGAGTAAACGATCTTACTCTTGAATCTGATGAGCTCTTGATAAACGGAAGAACATTCTATAATTTGGTCAATGCTGTATGCTCTTGATTCAAGAATGAATAACCTTGGATTTGAGCTCGCTTGGTACTTAATTCAAGGATTTTGCAACTTGATTTGAGAATGTTTCGTTCTTAGATCAAGTATTGAAGCTCTAGGATCAAGAAAACCAAGATCAAAAATTCAAATCAAGAATTTCGCTCTTAGATCGAGAATTTTCGCTCTTATCGAACTATTGATCTCGAAAATTCTTGAACCAAGTATAAAATTCTCTATTTTAATAACAATAATAATAACAATACAATAACAAGTTTGCATGTGATATTCTAGCAGTGATATTCGTTGCCAACAAATTTGTTCGTTTTCTCTCTTATGATTATTAAAAAATTAAACGCAACTACAAAGAAGTAAGGGTCGAAAGTTTTGACTTTGGCAACGAATGTGTTCGTGTGCATCAGACAGCCGTGAGCAAGGTTACTTCAGCAGTAGTTTCTTTCAACCTCTTTAATTTTGCTACACTTAAAAACTTCCTCAGTATTCGAAAACTGATTTATGCAGACAAAATTCCTCCGCTTTCAAGGTCCTAATGAAGTGCTCCACGCCCATGAGCTGTCACATGGCTGTTGCCTGCTCTGGCTGTTACTTAGTTGTGTGGCATTGCTGTCGCAGCAAACAGTTCATAAAAATGACGCGACAAAAATTAATAATAATAATAAAAAAAAACCAAAAAAAAAACAGAAGCAAACCAGCAACTTGAAATGCCTTTTAAACGAAAAGCGCGTGTGCGTGTCTGAAGCGCGGCTCAGGCTCGGTTGTATCTGTCGGATGCATTTTGGTTGGTCTCGGTGACACATGTGAAACGGTTGGCAATTTTTGTTCACTGCTGCAAAAAGTTATTAATTTTAATTGACTGTTGTGTAATGTTGTCGCTCTTTTGTGCACATTCCGCGCAACACTTCACATGCCCGCCAAAGAAGTCAATGTCCTGGCGTTAATTAAACCCACACTCACACACCATTTGACACTTTGGGCATGTCGTCATTTGGTGGCTAAAAATAGATGACAGAAGCGAACTGGCTGTAAGTAGTTGCATTTGTATTAGTAACTATCAATTGTTGGAGCCGGGGACATGCTAATTGAGGTATGCGCCGACCACTTGTCACATTTTTGCCATAATTTTAATTGTTTAACTAATAATAGGCGCCACTTAAGTGGCAGGCTTGGTTAACTTAATGCATTTGCTGGCGCCAAAACGAAGAAACTTCGACTGACACTATCAGCGAATCTTTGATGAAGACAAATGATAGGCGGTCGGGTAAACATTGCATTTTGTTGCATTTCGTCTAATTAATGAGGAATACATGCCGAGGCTACGCTTGGACTTTGCACCCAAATGGCTGGGCAGTGAGTAAGTGAACGCTGCTGAGTGGGTCAGATGGTGAATGAGTGATGGCTGGGAAACTTGATCACAACTTGATATCGATGCAAAAATAAAGCAACTCTTAACACACTCAATTCATATCAAAGAGTCTACCAATTTTGTAGTTTCCCAGCCAGAGCCAGGCAGCAGACGACCGGATGACTTTCGCTTCATTAAACACAAGCCGCATTATTCACACCTCTGGCTACACAAATCCTGCTAAGACTTAAAAAAAGGACAAAAACCGAGTTGAGAACAGGGCAAGCATGCAACAACTGTGACAATATCCGCCTTCCTCATCAGCCAGACAGAGTCAGACCCTGATCCCGGCGCGCATTTCAATCAATTAATCTAATTTAAATTTTCTTTTGTGGCGTTTTTTTCCCGTACTTTAGCTTTAGCCACCACCATTAAACCAGTTTAGCATTCTATTTTTTTTTTTTTGTTTTGCATTATCATCCTCCGCCAGGTTGGTATTGAGTGTCATTAGCGGACTGAAGTACGAGGGTTGCAGGCGGCGCAGATTTCAACAATCGGTTTACCTTTCAGGTCGTAGAACAACCCCTTTTCTGTAAACACCAAATAAATAAAATCTCCCCAGCGGTAGCTAAAGTTCCTCCAACTCCAACGGAAATGCGCCTTAAATGCCTTTCAGTGTAGCCAAAGTGCAATGGGCCATTTCCGAGCAGAAAAAAAAATCCAACCAAAACCAAAACTATACCATAAATGTTGAGCAAAACCATACACACACACACACACTCACCGAACTGCAAAAAAATCCACTAAAAAAGTGCAGACAAAACCAATCTGCTAGCCGCCCACTCAACTGACAGCAGCCACGCCCCTTACTCACACACCGCGCACCAAAAAAAGGTGAACAAAAACTGTAACGTGTGCCAAGAGCAGCCACAGGAGCACCATCAGCAGCAATGCAGTCGATGCGTATCCATATCCATGACCTGGCTGCTGGATATGCCAGCTGCCAGTATCATCAGAATCCGAATTTGAGCTGCCCGCCAGTGGAGGGAGTAGTGGCCGAAGAAGGGTTGGCCTGAGTGCTCTAAAGAGTATTGGGTTAAAAGAAAGACTAAGGTGAATGCAAAGAAATTTGTCAAATACTATCATTCTGTATAGAAAGAATTGTGATAAATTTAAAATTCTGGAGTGCTGGATACTAATCCTTAATCAAACAAGAGAGAAAGTCGGTCAAGCCCGACTATAACAAACTCTGTACCAACGGAATTATACGCTCAGCATAAATTTTGATGCTGCAGTAGCAGCTGAAAGCAGCAGCGAACAGTCTTTTGATCATAGCTCGGCAATCGTTCATTCGATCTTCGCCATTCCTTTGGCGGATCGACAAGTTATCTTGATTACTAAATATGTCCAGAAGAAACGAACCATCTATCTTTAAAACTGTGGGAGATATGACGTTTTTTCTTAATTGCGGAGGCGGTAGGGGGCGTGGCCAAAATTGAAAATAAACTTGATATGTCTGCAGACATAAGAAGCATATGTCCCATACATGTCAAACCTCTATATCTTACCATTTCTGAGATCTGTGCGTTCATATGGACAGACAGACGGACATGACAGACATGACTCGGCTGTTGATGCTGATCAAGAATATATATACTTTATAGGGTCCGGAGATGATTCCTTCTCGATGTTACATACTTTTGCACAAACTTATAATACTCTATGTACCTACGGTACAGAGTATAACAAGAAAGAACGTCGGTCAAGCCCGACTGTAACATACTCTGTACCAAGAAAATTTGTCTTTTGTTCATAACTCGAAAACCGTTCATCCGATCTTCTTCATTCCTTTGGCGGATCGTTAAGTTATCTTAATAATTAAATATGTCTAGAAGGAACAAAAGCCATCTATCTTCAAAACTGTGGGAGATATGACGTTTTTTCTAAATTGCGGGGGCGGGAGGGGGCGTGGCCAAAATTGAAAATAAACTTGATCTGCCTGCAGACATAAGAAGCATATGTCCCATACATGTCAAACCTCTATCTCTTACCATCTCTGAGATCTGTGCGTTCATACGGACAGACAGACAGACGGACGGACGGACAGACGGACGGACGGACATGGCTATATCGACTCGGCTGTTGATGCTGATCAAGAATATATATACTTTATGGGGTCGGAGATGCTTCCTTCTGGATGTTACATACTTTTGCACAAACTTATAATACTCTATGTACCTACGGTACAGAGTATAAAAATTTACGGCTACACTGGGACTCGAACCTACAACCTCCACGTTCAAGTCAGACATTCTAACACTTGAGCCACACGAATCATTGAAAAATTTAAGCTTAAGCTGATATTTCTACATTACGAACATTATGAAAAATTCACCTTATATTATATTAAGGTTACTATTTCCCCAACAATAAAATGACTAACAAGAAAGAAAGTCGGTCAAGCTCGACTATAACATACTCTGTACCAAGAAAATTTGTCTTTTGATCATAACTCGAAAACCGTTCATCCGATCTTCTTCATTCCTTTGGCGGATCGATAAGTTATCCTAATAACTAAATATGTTCAGATGGAACAAGCCATCTATCTTCAAAACTGTGGGAGATATGACGTTTTTTCTAAATTGCGGGGGCGGGAGGGGGCGTGGCCAAAATTGAAAATAAACTTGATCTGCCTGCAGACATAAGAAGCATATGTCCCATACACGTCAAACCTCTATCTATTACCATCTCTGAGATCTGTGCGTTCATACGGACAGACGGACAGACGGACAGACGGACATGGCTATATCGACTCGGCTGTTGATGCTGATCAAGAATATATATACTTTATGGGGTCGGAGATGCTTCCTTCTGGATGTTACATACTTTTGCACAAACTTATAATACTCTATGTACCTACGGTACAGAGTATAAAAAATGACTAAAAATTTTGACTGGGTTCTTTAGAGGAACTTGACCGCACATCGCGCGTATTGACAATGGCGGACAACGTTAAGACGTCATGTCAACCGGGGGACCCGGGCTCGAGACCCAGTTAAGGTAAGGTATATTTACTAATAAAACGATTTTAAGAGTTTTTCGAAAGAAGAATTTGAACACAATATACTACTACCACCACACAAGGTCAAGGCAGGGTGAGGTTTGGGGGTGATACAAAATTTTTAAATTTTTGAGGAATTTTGTTCCTAAAAATAAGGTAATTTTAGCCTTGGTATAAGGCAAAAAACTACCTAAAAGTTAGGAATTTTGTTACTAAAAGTAAGGTCAATAAATCCTCACTTTTAGGCAGTTTTTTGCCTTATCCCATGGCTAAAATTACCTAAAAAGTTAAGGTCATAAGCGACCTTAAAGTAAGGTTAATATGTCTTTGGCTCCATTTTTAGGCCAAATTACCATGAATTTAAGGTTATTTTCGGGGGTTTAAGGCAATTTATTTTGTAGAGAGGACCAAAACAAAGACAGCGCCCAATAGCACTGGATCGGTATAAGGAGTACATATATCAGGCAACTGCAAATTATTTCTGCAATCCAACCTAGCTTCCAATTGCTCTACCCTTCACCTAGCTACTTGACTTCTATCGCCGGCTTAGTAGATTTTTGCACACACACCAAAGTCCATGTTAAACTCATAATTCATAAGCATAACACACAGCTCTACACATTCACTCGCATCCGGTCCAAGGCCATCAAAATCAATCAAAATTGAAATCTGGCAACAAATGTGCATTAATGCCTCTGGATACCTTGAATCGAGTATGCCAACCCCTAAAGGTCTGAAGGCATGAACAATTGAACAATTGCCAAAACCGAGAGTAACAGAAGGATTAATGCTGGTCCGTTGCATGCGCCGGGCATGTGGCCTGGCTTGTGCCCCTCGCCCCGTCCCCACCCCCTCCTGGCACATACCCTGCTCTTGCCAAAAGGTGTCGCGCTTAAAACCCCCGTGTCGCTATCGTATCGTTCTGTTTGCAACCCTAAATTGCATTTTATGCCCATGGCCCAGATGCGGCATCATCAGCAACTTTTCATTATGCTAAACCGTAAATGAAGAGGGTTGCACACGCTGGAGCGGGGGGTAGGTGTGTGTGCGATTTGGTGTGGTTGTGCGCAGGTAAAGTCTCAGAATGCGTGGCAGGCAGGAGCAGGGACACCGAGCGTGACAGATTAGCGCGTTGCAAAATGCTGACATACGGGCAGCCGAAGCAGGCACAAGCTGTCTGAATGCGGGGCGCATATTTGGCAAAACTAGTCAGTGGCAAGTCGGCTTACCCTCAGTGGGTTGCTGCCAATTGGCATTCTTCTTCAACAGAAGTCACTGCATACTTTGCGGCAACTTCCGGCACTTTGGTTGGCATCCGTTGGCCATGTGCGTGGCATCAGCATGGCACAGCACAGGCTTACCTTCTGACTTCTGGCTCGTGCTGCACACACACACACACACACACACACACAATGCAAACAAAGCACAGATAGAGAACGTCCAGCAGTACGTCCGGCTATTTATTTACCTTTCGCTTATCCATTTCGTACATCAGAGGCTGGCTGAAGGCTTGATATGAAAATAATTTGTATACTCTTTGTTAAGCATGTTAAGCAACTAACATGGGAACTGAATGTCAGAACTTTGTAAGAGATTCATTAAAACATTTGAGTTTCATGCATCTATTAAAGTTTTCGAGATTCGAGTTTGGGAGGGATATGTCTGAAATATCCTTTTAATCATCCAACGGAGATAGAAATCATCCAAAGGAAATGAAAAATGATGATCCTTGGGATGATTTTTCAGTTCCGTAAAGTATATTTAAGACATATCCCTCTCAAATGTATACTTTTTAGGATCTTTTTTATACTCTGTACCGAAGGTACATAGAGTATTATAAGTTTGTGCAAAAGTATGTAACATCCAGAAGGAAGCATCTCCGACCCCATAAAGTATATATATTCTTGATCAGCATCAACAGCCGAGTCGATATAGCCATGTCCGTCCGTCTGTCCGTCTGTCTGTCCGTATGAACGCACAGATCTCAGAGATGGTAAGAGATAGTGGTTTGACGTGTATGGGACATATGCTTCTTATGTCTGCAGGCAGATCAAGTTTATTTTCAATTTGGGCCACGCCCCCTCCCGCCCCCGCAATTTAGAAAAAACGTCATATCTCCCACAGTTTTGAAGATAGATGGCTTGTTCCTTCTGGACAAATTTAGTTATTAGAATAACTTACCGATCCGCCAAAGGAATGAAGAAGATCGGATGAACGGTTTTCGAGTTATGATCAAAAGACAAAATTTCTTGGTACAGAGTATGTTATAGTCGGGCTTGACCGACTTTCTTTCTTGTTGTACTTAAACATATGAAGATTACTAAGATAAAATAGAACAAAAAATAAATCTAATTGTAGACTTGAATTCCGCGTAAGATCATCATTTTTATTTCTTTTCGATGTGAGTTTATCCCTAGGATGTGTTTTGATTGGTTTTAAAACCCTGTATAGAAATTTTTGGAAATTTCAATAAAACTAACGAGAAAGCTAAGCTAACTTCGTCTGTGCCGAAGTTTTTATACCCTTGCAAGTGCTCGCATAAATATATTCAAAAAATACTTTTTTCCCAATTTCCGACTGATCGTTCGTATGGGAGCTATATGATATAGTCAGCCGATTTGGCCTAAAATTTGAAAAATTATGTAAAAGCATGTAAAACAAACAAATACAAAATTGCAGGATGCTACCATTAAAAACAAAAAAGCTTTTCTAACTAAGACTGTTTTTTAGACCTATCTTTTGTATGGCAGCTATACCATATAGTTGTCCGATTTTGATAAAACTTGGTAGAATTATAAAAAAACCTAGGAAACCTACGATTACAAAGTTTGGAGACGTTTCCATTGAAAAAAAATAAGTTTTTCATACTAAAACTAGTTTCAGACCGATTGTTCCTATGGCAGCTATGAGATATAGTCATCCGATCCGGTCGGTTCCGACATATTAGTAGTGTGCAGGAAAAAGAAGACTCTGTGCAAAATTTCAGCTCGATAGCTTTACAACTGAGAGACTAGTTCGCGTAGAAACAGACAGGCAGACGGACAGACGGACGGACAAAGCCCAATCGACTCAGCTCGTCACCCTGAACAAGAATATATATAGTTTATGTGGTCGGAAATGAATATTTCTATGCGTTGCAAACTTCTGGGCAAAATTATAATACCCTTTGCAAGGGTATAAAAACGAAGAGGTGAAAGATTTTTCATAAATAGAAAATTCATTTTATAATTTAAACTAGTTACTTGCTGCAGTCAATTAAAAGGCTTTCCCGTCCAAATTTACAGTTACCTGTAGTTAGCTATTCTTTTGAGGGTATTTCAAACTTCTCTATTCTCTATTTACTGAATTTCAGATTTATTTCCGTGTTTTGTTTTTTCTGTTTTTATTATTTGCAGCCCTTAAGTGTATGGCAAACTGGACAGTGGCAGCGGTGCTCTGCGCCGCCAGTTTTAATCATTAAATCTCGGCACGCACTCACACACGCACACTTGGCCAACAGACGATAAAGGTGCTTGCTGTGGCTGCTCAACTAGCGCTATCATCCACATCCAGCACACGCTGCGCCATTACATTATATGGCCATCAACGTGGCGAAGGTGTGTAACTGCGAAAGCTACCCCCAAAAGTATATATGTATGCTATATCGACTTCCCACGCCAGGCCCAAATCCTCCTGCGCAATTTCGCAATAATTTCTAGCAAAATCACCCAATAGGCAACAAAAAAAAAGTAAGCAGAAAAACCTAATGAGTAAACGTGGCGGCTGCAATGACGCACATGTTGTCGCCAGTTGTCCTTGACGCCGCCCGCTCGTCGACGATGATGTTGATGCTGATGATGGTGATTACTTACAACAAACTAAGGTAAGGTAGCAAAAGCAACAGCAGCCGGCAGTAGCCGCAGGGCCAAATGAGGGCTGCTCTCTCTCTCTCTGGTGGTGGTAAACTACCCCCACTGATGATGTCAACAATGCGATCTCGATTCCAGTTCCTGCCCACTGCAATTGAGGTGAAAAAAGTCTCGATGAGCAATTGCTAAAAGGTGGCTCAGTGCACATGTGACTGACTTTTGTCTGACTGCCAAAAACCAACCACCACCAGAAAAAAAAAGGTGACTGGAACTTGTTCTTTGTTGTTATATTCTTTGCCCTCGCACAGTGGTTCGCTGTGATAACTGCCCTTAACCCTTAATCATGTATTTTTATTCGATTGAGCGATAGATGGGCTGCCATTTTGCCTGGGTTGCTCGCCTTACAAGCTTAAACTTAATGGAACTTTTAGTTAAAAGTGCCAAGCAAGTCTTAAAACAGTAGAGAATGTTGTACAATTTGAAAGCCTTTAATGGGCGGGGCGAAGCATTTTTATACCTTGATAGACTTGGACTAGTCCAAAACAATGAAGGTATACCAATACTGTACCATAGATATAGACGAGCGACAACTAAATCTATTGATCTCAATATTGCCATAACGGCTAATGAATTGCGTATCGGTCAGAAAATTTCGAATAGGGATAACCTAGAATCAACCAACACGCGATCCAAGTTATGGTGGCTAGCCGAAAATTATAATTAAAAAACATTATATTAATTAACATTCTTTGTTCCACCCCCCTTTCCCCTTTCTTCTATATTACTTCTAGTTAGCTTTATATTTCATCATAAATTTAATTAACTACTAGTAATGTTTTGTTTGCAATTTTTATACTGGGTTGCCCATATTCGACGGACC
>JAWNNO010004233.1:0-18487 GCA_035044985.1 Lordiphosa fenestrarum
TAACTCATTATAGTTTACATAGACACACACACACACAATTTGTCTAAGTTAAGTTATCCATACATAATAAATAAATAATCATCATAATATAATCAACGTACTCTCTGGACTTATTTGCAACACGGCGGAAAACCAGGAGCTACAAAAATGGGGGCTCGTCCGGGATTGAACTAACTAACTTGGCAAAACTGTATAAACTGTGTTGTGTAAAAAATAGCGTTAAATGTGTGGAATAGTGGATTGTTTAAAAATCGTCAATTTGCATTAACATTTGGAGCAGTAAAGCAAAAGACAAGAAGAGTTAATGGCAAACAATTGAGTGTGAAAGAAACAGAACTATTGTGCATCGAATAGAAGTTTCTGGAAATCTTAAGCAATTGTGAAATTATAAAATCGAACGGTGAAAGAGGAAGCGAGAAACCGACTCAGCGGCAGCAGAAACGACGAAAGCAAAAGAAACGACGCTAGCAGCGAACGAAATACGAGAGCGAGAGAGCGGAATCTGTTTTGAGAGAGACACAGAGAGCGACTAGGTGGGATACAGACAGCGTAAGCAAGAGGCTGGTACGTGTGCTGTGGTGAGCTGACCAAGGCAAGGAACGTGTGGCAGAAACGGATGCAGAGAGATCGCTTGTATTGGGAGCTGGAAGGCGTTAAGGCTGAAGCAAGTACAGTCAGCGGGTTGCAGAACGATCGTATGCGGGAAGTTTGAGCGAGAGCACCAGGCGAAGTGCTGATTGCCAGATTGGTGACGACAACGAGAGGCAGTGCTAATAGTTTGGCGTAAGCCGGTGGTGAGTGGCAGAATATTGGAAGGCGCATTGGATTCGTGATCAACACGAGTGGCGACGCATCTGGAGAGAGCAGACAGCAAGTAGCATAGTGTTAAGTTTACAATTAACATTTGGATTTAGCGGTGAACAGTGGTAGTGCACTGTTATGTTAACAGACGGAGCTACGTAACATTTGAGTTTACAGTTTGAGAAGCTGATCATTTAAAACTTTGACATTTAAGTTTTTAAGTTATTGAGTGTGGCCAGTTGGGCAAAGTTTTAGAAGCACTGAAGTCTTACTGTTTTGTATTTTCAATTGAACCCTTTGAAACCAATTGAAACCCATTGTACAATAATTTTAAAAAATGAGTAGAGACGAGATTTTGGCACTGTTAGTGGCAGATTTGCGCGCTAAGTTACTCGAACTTCAGCTGGACACGCGTGGAAGAAAAGCAGATTTGCAGAATAGGTTGCTTGCTCACTATGGTCTCGAGGAAGGAAACGATGAGGAAAATGACGAGGACGAAGGCTCATTTGCAACAGGACCATCTGTGTCACAGCAAGTTAGAAACAGGGAAGCAATAGACAGTTTGACAGGAACAGATAACAGACAAAGAGAAGCTCCAGTTATGAATAGATCGTGGTTCACTTTAAAGGATGTCGAAGGAAGTGTTTCACAGTTCTCCGGTTCAAATGTCCCAGACATTAATCAGTGGATTGTCGAACTTGAAGAGTGTGCACTTACTGTAGAGTGGAACCAGTTACAGCTGTTTATTTACGCAAAGCAATTACTTAGTGGGGCGGCAAAGTTATTTATACGCAGTCAGCGCGATATCCGGGATTGGAACTCATTGAAGGTGTCATTGATTGAGGAGTTTGGTGCTAGGGTTTCATCAGCGGAGATACATCGTAGACTCGGTAAGCGACAACAAAAGAAGAGTGAAACGTTGCAGGAATACCTCTACGCTCTGATGGAAATCGCAAAGCCCATTGATTTAGAAGACGAAAGTTTGATAGAATACTTCGTGAACGGCATTCCAGACACTCGCACTAATAAAGCGTTGCTTTATCAAGCCAGAAACATGAGGCAGCTTAAGTTACAAATCGAGGCTTATCAGAAGATGCGTGGTCCGCCAAGGCCACCAATCAAATATGATTCGCATTTCGGTGGCAGTAAAAGTGAATCCGATAAAGTGGCTGATGTCAGTAAGAAATGTTTTAAGTGTGGAGAAGGGTCACATTTGAGAAAGGACTGCCCGAAAAATGATTTTAAATGTTTTAGATGCAATCAGCCAGGTCATAGAGCAGCCCAGTGCAAAGTTGAAATGCAGGTGAAGAAGGAAAATACAGCAAATACGGTACGGGAGGAAAATGGAACAAAACCATCAAGTACGTTCACTTCTTCCGGACTAGAGCTGAAAACCATTGTGCATTCAAGAATTAGTTTCCAAGGACTAGTTGACACAGGAGCAGAGCTATGTTTGTTGCGTCGTAAAGTTTTTCTTAAGTTGGAGGTCGACCATTTGACAGGAAAACAAAAATGCTTAACTGGAATTGGAGAGAGTCAAATTGTTACTTTTGGTGGGATAACAATTCCTGTACAGATCGACGGCATCGAAATGAATATTGAATTTCATGTTATAGCGGATGAGGACATGGATTTTGATGCGATATTAGGCAGAACCATTTTGGAAAACGTCGACATGAGAGTGACAAAAGGTGGGACTGAGTTTGTGCGCAGAATGGGGAACAAAGATTGTCAAGAAGAGCTAGGTTCGTGCTCGGAATTACTGAAAGAGTTTGGAAGCTTGTGTATGCTGAGCACAGAACAGCGTGAAGATACTGTGGAGGTAGTTTTGTCACATTTGTCTAGTTCGCAGGCGTGTAAAGTAGAACGCTTGATTGCTGATTACACTCCGAGTAGAAATGTCAAGTCTCCAGTAGAAATGAAAATAGTGTTGACAGATGAGATACCAGTTTATCAGCATCCAAGACGTTTGGCGCCCAGTGAGCAGAAAATAGTAGATGACCAAATTCACGAGTGGCTAGACGAAAAGATAATAAAGCCCAGTACTTCAGAATATGCTGCACCTGTTGTTTTGGTGTCGAAGAAGCATGAAGAAAAACGTCTTTGCTGCGACTATAGGAAGATGAATGAAAAAATAGTTCGCGATAATTTTCCGATGGTGCAAATGGATAGCGTTATAGAAAAGCTGGTGGGGGCGATGATATTTACTACGCTTGATTTGAAAAACGGATATTTCCATGTACCGGTCGAGGCTCAGTCGCAGAAGTATACTTCTTTTGTAACGCAGAATGGGCAGTTTGAATTTTTATATGTGCCATTTGGTATATCAAACTCGCCCGCAGTTTTCACTCGTTTCATAATGTCAGTGATGCGTGAATTAATTAAAAATGGTGACGCTGTGGTATACATGGACGACATTATTATTCCAAGTATAAATGTCGAAGAAGGTTTGGAAAAATTGGAAAGAGTGCTAGAGGTGGCAGCTCAAAATGGTCTGCGGATTAATTGGAAAAAATGTCAGATCTTGCAGAAGAAGGTAAACTTTTTGGGGTATATTGTTGAAAGCGGAACGATTAGGCCTAGTGAGGAGAAAACCAGGTCTGTTGCTAATTTTCCAATACCTAACGACAAAAAGGCGGTGCAACGTTTTCTTGGTCTAACTTCGTATTTCAGAAAGTTTATTGAGGGATATGCAGTAATTGCCAAACCATTGTCCGATATGTTGCGGAAAAATTCGAAATTTGAGTTCAAGGAGCTACAGCAGATAGCGTTCGAACAGTTGAAGACTGCATTGACCAGTAAGCCAGTTCTAAGGTTGTACAATCCGAAATTAATGACGGAAATTCACACAGATGCATCTATGTTTGGGTTTGGAGCTGTATTGCTACAAAGGGATCCAGAAGACTGCTTGTTACATCCAGTTATGTATATGAGTCGCAAAACCAAGCCTTGCGAGGAGAAGTATCACTCATACGAGCTCGAAGTGCTCGCAGTCATAGGAGCTTTGACAAAATGGCGTGTGTATGTCTGGGGACAAAGTTTAAAATCATAACTGATTGCAAAGCGTTCGCTATGACGATGAAGAAGAAAGAGGTACCGTTGCGAGTTGCAAGATGGGCAATGTTTTTGCAGGACTTTCAGTTTGAGATAGAACATCGGTCAGGGTCTAAGATGAGACACGTCGATGCATTGAGCCGAGTTTCGTGTTTTGTTTTGACAGAGAGCGTCATCCATAGGTTGAAAGAAGCTCAAATGGCCGATGATTGGACAAAAGCTATACGAAGTCTGGTAGAAGACAAAGGGTATGAAAATTATTACATATCAAACCAAGTTTTGTTCAAAGACCCAGATCGGGAACTGGTTGTTGTGCCTAGTCAAATGGAGACCGAAATTATACAAATTGCACACAAACAGGGTCATTTTTCGTGTAAGAAAACTCAAGACTTAGTCGAGAAATCGTACTTTATCCCAAAGTTAAAGGACAAAGTAGCTAGAGTCGTGGCAAGTTGTATAGAGTGCATTTTGGTTAATGCGAAGGCTGGCAAGCATGAGGGGTATCTAATGCCGATTGATAAGGGCGATAAGCCGTTAGTGACGTATCATATCGATCATGTGGGCCCGATGGAGATTACTAAGAAGCGTTACAACCACATTCTAGTAATCGTGGACGGATTTTCGAAATACGTATGGTTATATCCAACCCGTAGTACTGGAGCTGAAGAGGTTATTAGCTGTTTGGAAAGGCAGGCTATAAATTTTGGTAATCCATGCCGAATTGTGTCCGACAGAGGCGCAGCTTTTACAGCCAATTGGTTCAGAGAGTATTGTGAGAACGAGAATATACAGCATTTGATGATCACGACAGGAGTACCCCGTGGCAATGGACAAGTTGAGCGAATGCATAAGATTGTAGTTCCAATGTTGTCCAAATTGAGCTTAGAAAGTCCAGGTTCTTGGTACAGGCACGTGGGCAAAGTGCAGCAAATGATCAACAATGTCGAGCCGAGGAGTACAAAGATTGCACCATTTAAGATCTTAACCGGTGTTGATATGCGTTGTCAGGATGTTTCTGACCTGAAAGAGCTGTTACATCAAGCATTTGTTGAAGAACTGGATGAAGAACGTGAGCAAATGCGCAGAGAGGCAAGAGAAAATATAAAAGCTTTGCAAGAGGAGAATCGAAAATCGTTTGACTGGAAAAGAAAGGTAGAGAAACGGTACAAGATAAATGATTTAGTAGCGATTAAGCGTACCCAATATGGAGTGGGGCTTAAGCTTAAGGGAAAATATCTTGGGCCTTATAAAGTGGTGAAGATACACAAGCATGGCAGGTATGATGTAGAGAAAGTAGGAGATACAGAAGGACCAAATAAGACATCTACCGTGGCAGAGTATATGAAGGAGTTCGGGACGAATCCTGCGTCAGGAGGGCCGAATGTAGGAATCCGCGAAGAGCCAAGAGAGCCACGAGAGCAAGCAACTGAGAGAGCGACACGAAGTGGCCGTCGTTATTGAAGTTTAGAGGGTAGTTTGCGGTGAGAGAGTCAGTCGGTGCCGAAATCTCGCAAGCTACACACGCATATCGTTTTAGAAATAACTCATTATAGTTTACATAGACACACACACACACAATTTGTCTAAGTTAAGTTATCCATACATAATAAATAAATAATCATCATAATATAATCAACGTACTCTCTGGACTTATTTGCAACACGGCGGAAAACCAGGAGCTACATATCTCCCACAGTTTTGAAGATAGATGGCTTGTTCCTTCTGGACATATTTAGTTATTAGGATAACTTATCGATCCGCCAAAGGAATGAAGAAGATCGGATGAACGGTTTTCGAGTTATGATCAAAAGACAAATTTTCTTGGTACAGAGTATGTTATAGTCGGGCTTGACTGACTTTCTTTCTTGTTTGATATTACGTTCCTAGTGACCCTGTCTGTGTTTGCTGAATTTTGAAGATTTTTGTTCTGAACCATTAATAACTAAGTTAAAATTTTTGTCGCTGGGTGTTGCTTGTACAAAAGTACCCATAGAACGCGAACCTAGGGTACAGATGAAAAACTGGGTATGAGGCGATGCTTACAGAAGCGCCTTCTGTCCGAATTTAAGGGTCTCATACCGGGTTTTTTTTTAGTGTCGTACTGTGTTATACTCTGAATTGTATGAATTATATAAATAATAGAAATAAAACCAATAATATAAATGAATAAAAATATCACAATGTATTAGATCATATATGTTTGAAACCAGCGCCAAATAGGACACACTTATGGGAAATGCAACTCTTCGATAGTCATGCCTACGCTCTGTCATCAAGGTTGCATTCGATAAAAAGAAAATTTAATCCAAGTTTATTTTATCAATCATACTTGGTTCTTCAACCCTATTAAGGGCAATCAAGTGCCCACGATAGTCTACACTAGACAAGGTGCGTATTTCTGGGAAAAACAATCTCCCAAAGCAAAATTACTAATTTAGGTTTGGCCATGTGCCTGTTATTTTAATTTAGAACTCTGCTTTGGATGGTTAAGAACCCAACAGAATTGCGTGTACAATCGAACGATCAGGTTAGCGACGGCTCAGCTCAGCCACAAAAGCCGCAGCCTAGACAGCGCATTTTCTTCTCGCCTGAGGAGTCTTACCTAAGCCAGAGAAGCCGTACCCTTTCCCGAGCAGCATTACTTGCGCCTGATCAGTCTCAGCCCTAAGAGCAGCCTTACTCTTGCCAGAGCAGTCTCATCGCCGCCAGAAAAGTGACAGCGGAGCCAGCCAAATCGGCTAACTCCCACCAGCGGCCAGCTGTAAATCATCCATCCATCTGTGTGTGTCTACCAGTGCAGAAAAGAAAATTTCTGTCCAATTTTAACTGGCGAAATCGATCTAAAATCAGTAGTGATAAGTGAAAAGCAGAGAAAATCATTTCCTATTGCAAGAAGGCATAAAAAAGTTAGAAATCTTGATTAAAATTCCATTCGAAGTTAATTTTTATATATATTATTTTGAAGTGTAAATTGTTGCTTTCAATTAAGT
The DNA here is from genome assembly GCA_035044985.1 of Lordiphosa fenestrarum. Taxonomy (NCBI): domain Eukaryota; kingdom Metazoa; phylum Arthropoda; class Insecta; order Diptera; family Drosophilidae; genus Lordiphosa; species Lordiphosa fenestrarum. Next base: position 6,846 of record JAWNNO010004233.1, read on the forward strand.
TAAAAATTAGGAATTAGTAATTAGGAAAGATATCGCTATTTAGTAATTCTTTTATTGGATCTCAAACTGACACTGCAGTCTATCGTCGAAGTAACATAGATGGCATGCGCTAACTTCTCTGCTATCTTATTATCTGGATCGAAGCTGCGTGAAAAGTATTTGCTTGAAGTCAAATAAGTCATTACAATATTCCATTCCAAATTCTTTTAATTTTAAAGGTCTTTACAGTTATATAGGATGAACAGGCCAACTCATTGTTTTGACTGGGTGTTTGTTCAACTGTATTACACTTAGCTTTCAATTCTAATTTGAATTGGTTTCAGATAGTCGCTGGAAGCGAGTTTTGTGGCTCAGAGCTACTACTCAACGCTCTATTGATTAGCTATTCAATTCCCTTATTTCCTCTATTCTGTTTTTATTCTCGTCTAATATTGTTGGGTAACCTAATACTCTTTAAGGTTTTGCATGGTTTCCGAAAATATTTATAAATTATCGGGAGTCTTTTCTTGAGTTCTTCGACCAAACTTAGTTTAATCATGGGAAAGCATAGCAAACTAAGAAAAAAAAAGTTTGGAGGCGTTTTCTTTGAAAACACAAAAGTTTTTCTCACTAAATCCAGTTTCTCGACCGATCATTTCTATGGCAGCTATAGCCTATAGTCATCCAATTTTGACAAATCCTTGAAGAATTGTGTGAAAGCTTATAAAATAATAATATGCTAATTTTAAAGAGGTTAACATTGAACACAAAAAAGTTTTTCTTACTAAGACTAATTTATAACTTTACTTTTCCATGGCAGCCATACTATATATATACCAACAAGAGATGTACAAACTTCCAAAAGCAAGCTTTCGCCATCGAGCTTTCCATACTCTTTGCTGTGCTTGCTTGTAAGCTTACCACCTAAGTTTAGTCCTTAAGCGATCACCATCGATTCAACATCAATAAACTTATAATCATTCGTATAAGCAATTAGAACTTGCTTCATTTTTTTCTATCGGATTCATACATCACCGATATCGGATTCATAAATCTCCGACTCCGGATATTAAATCTCTGTAACTACGGCTACCAGCGACGAAGAGGTCCCAGGTACCCCAAAACTCGGCGTGAATAAGCAGCCGCATCAATTGAAGTGCCAAGGAGAGCCCTTCACATAGCTGGCGACGAGGATCAAAACGAAAATTAATTTTAATTCAGCACCAAAAGCTAAACCAAGTGTCCAATTTGGCTGAGCCAACTATTAAGAAGGCCGACTGCAAAAACGGAATATCAGAGAACACGAGGCTGTGAACTCCACATGGTTTAGTCCGAACAAACAAATAGAAATTCAAAAGGGGGATCGAAAGTCACACTCCAAAGCTTCATCTCTACCAAGGCAGCGTTATCTCATTACAAGGCAGAAGAAGATTTCTAATCGCTGAAGCCAGTACAAATGGTATGATCTGGACGAATGAGGCCTTACAAGGGAGGGAGATATCACGCAAGAAAGCTTAACATTAGCAGCAGCAGCTTTAATTCGCCATCCAAAAGAAGAGTCTGGAACCCAGGTAAAAGCTCCAGCAAATCAACAAAGAGTAAACCAGAAAACCAAGTAAACAAATTTTGTGTGTTAGTTTAAAAAAGTTAATTGAAACAATTATTCTTGCTCTCGTAACTTAACCAACCAGATTCAGAAACTTATTTACAAAAAAAAAAAAAATCAAATCAGCTGAAAATGGATGCCAACAGTAAAGCCTCCTTTAACTTAACTTTAAATGGTATTTAAAACATAGAAAATTTTGATGGTACAGATTTAAACGAACTGCCAGACTTAATTTCACAAATTGAAACTATTCTACCAACGTTTAATGTTTTCGATGAGCCAACTAGAAAAATTTGATTTGGTTTTATTAGAAGTAAATTTGTGGGACTAACAAAGCCAGTCATTCGCAGGTATGGCTTAGTCGGTACATGGGAAAGATTAAAAGAAATCTTGTTGAAAACATTTTGGGGAAAAAGAAAGCAGCGACGTTCTGATGGATGCGCTCAAACTATGTAGGGTCGAATCCACAATAGAACAGTACTATGACAAAATAAACGAAGCTACAAATAGGTTGCATAACCGTATACTTACAAATAATGACAATACTTTCTCTACAACCGAAGTTAATAGAATCGCCTTGCGCGTCTTTAAAGACAATTTACCCGAACCAACTAAAACAATGATCTTTGCAAGAAACCCAGAAACACTGGACGACGCTTACAAAATCATTGAGGATGCTCGACACCAAAACTAAACAATTTACGGACCAACCCGAAAGTAAAAGAGTAACAAACCGAACTACCGAACCAACTTTAGCGGTAACCGGTTCAGCCGACAACTCAAGTAATGGACAATCCAATTATTCGTCCAAAAATGGAATTTACAACACAAATTTCAAAAGTCCAGAGGTTCAAAGACAATCTCAAAAAAACTCTGCTAGCATGCAAATGTCAACAAACATCAGAAATAGCCAAAGTTTAGGAAAACTCCAGCCTACTTCCGAACCAATGGACGTTAACCACTCAAATGTAAATTTTCAGACAGAAGAATCAAACGATTCCCCTATCTAGAAATTAAAACAAAAGTAAGAACGCTATTGTTTGTAATCGATACTGGAGCTGAGTCCAGCGTCATAAACGAACATGTGTGGAAATCTGAACATAAGTGGAAATCCGATATAGATTTAGAAGTTTAGCAATGGGTAACCAAATCAAAATAAAAAAAATTTATTGGTTTCCCTCTTTCAAAGAATTTAACTTAAACAATTATTTTTGTGAGTTTCTCGAATATAATTGTCAGTAAAGACTTTGACGGGAAACATACTAAATGACTTAAGCGCGGTCATCGATTATCGAAACCGTCAGTTAAGAATCAACGACATCTCCTTTGAACTTATTATTCAAAGCAAGCAAAACGAAAAAGAAAAAATTCCTCAAATTAACACTATTATTAGAACAGACTACCTGAGTCTACAAATAAGAGCTTTGTTAGACCCGGTCTTAGCCAAGTTCGAAAGTATCTTCTATAAAGAAGGCCAAAATCTAACATTTAAGAGCACAGTAAAGCACAAAATCAAAACCAAAAGTACTATTTAAAAAGCTCTAAATATCCTAAAGTCCATAAGGAAGAGGTAGATCGACAAATAGATGAAATGCTCCGTCAAGGCATAATTAGGCATTCAAATAGCCCTTACAATAGCCCATTATGGGTGGTTCAAAAAAAGATGGATGCCTCGGAAGCCGAAAAATGGCGGTTGGTAGTTGATTATCGAAAAATGAACGCAGAGACGATCGAAGATCGCTTTCCCATACCGAACATAGAAGATATTTTTGACAAGCTCGGAGGATGTAAATTGTTCACAACTCTAGACCTTGCAAAAGGATTCTATCAAATTGAGATGAGCCCTGAGAACATAGAAAAGACTGAATTTTCCACAACGAGCAGCCATTTCGAATTTTTACGTATGCCATTTGGATTACGAAACGCGCAGTCTACTTTCCAGCGGCTCATAAACACTTTATTAAGTCCTTACATAGGTCGCATTTGTCTAGTATACATGGACGACATTCTCATTTTTTCTAAAAATATAGAAGAACATGTTGAACACATCATTACAATATTTGAATGTCTTACGAAAGCAAACCTAAAACTCCAGGTCGACAAATGTCAAATGCGAGAACGGAGATCGAATTTTTAGGCCATGTCATTAATTCAAAAGGCCTGAAGCCTTGCAAAAAAAAGATCGAGGCGATTAAAAGGATTAAACTACCGTCAAACCAAATGCAGATTAAAAGCTTCTTGGGAATGACGGGTTATATAAGACGATATATAAAAGATTATTCGAAGATCGCACAGCCGCGTATAAAGTATTTAAAGAAAAATACGAAAGTAAATATATGCGATGAGGATTATGTAAAAGCCTTCGACAAACTAAAACTACTCATTTCTAGCGAACCAATAGTTGGGTTTCCAAACTTCAAAAAACAATTTACTCTTGTCACCGACGCTAGCAACTACGCACTTGGCGCCGTCCTTATGCAGGACGATAAAGTTATTTGCTACGCAAGTCGAACGCTGAAGTCCCACGAACTAAATTACAGCACAATAGAAAAATAAGTTTTAGTCATATATTGGGCGACAAACCAGTTCAAATACTATGTGTATGGGAGGAAATTTATTCTAAAAACCGACCACGACTAGTTTGGCTAAATAATCTAAAAGAGCGGAATCTAAAATTACAGCGCTGGAAAATTCAATTGAATGAGTTCGATTTTGAGTTGAACTTTTATTAAAGGCAAGGAAAACGCATTAGCGGATGGTTTAAGCAGAATATTAGAGACTGAAAATGTAGAACACGAAACCCAATCCGACACTACAATTTACTTTGATAGCTCAGCCGGAAAGCCTGAGTCAGAAGAAGACTTAGGCGAAGAAATGATTCACATATTTTCATGCGAAACGGATGACTTGCAAACGGTTCATAGTGCAGAGTCCGATGATCGCAACTTTATAAAAATAACTGAAAAATGTCTCAATATTTTCAAAGTTCAACTAGTGATCGTAGAAAAAAAAAGAATCGCAAACCACCAACATTTTGTATAAAAAAAACTACGACATACTATAACAACGAATGGCGATCCTGGAAATATCTTAAAGTCTAAGCAAGATATATTACCCGAAAAAGGACTTGTCGCGGTGTATTGCGAAAACTTTAACATATTCCTAAAGTTTCAAGAAAATTATAGACAATACTTTTCTTACAATTTCAATTTAAAAATATTAAAATCATGCATACTATTAAAAGACATAACTGATAAGGAAAGTATGTTAAAAATCATTGAAAAAGAACATCTTAAAAATAATTATAGAGGAATCAGTGAAATTTTCCACGTCATTAAGCAATCATACTATTATCCTAATTTGTTAAAGGAAATCCAAAAATATATAAATAACTGTTGTGCATGTAATCTAGCTAAGTATGATCGACATCCGATAAAATACAACCTTTACGTAACAGACACTCCAACCAATCAAAATGATCTAGTTCATATGGATATTTGGTATCCACAAAGAAATATTATGTATCTAGCTACAATTGACAAATTAAGCAAATAACGAATTTAACAATAGCAATCAAACAGTTTCTAATGGATATCGATGTAAAAATTCACTTTACAACACCATTCAAAAAAACGGGAAATTCTGATGTCGAAAGACTCTCGATCGAAGACATTTCTAAAATATCCCGAAAGATGGCAATTGATAAGGAAAAACTCAATTTAAAGATATCAAATCAAGAAACTCTTAATTTCGAAAACGAATTTGTAAAAAACAATCAAGTTGGCAAATCGAAACCAATATACAAACAAATTGAAGACTACAAACAAGAAGGAAAATATCTATTATCTAATAACAACCCTCCAAAGAAAATCTACAAAGATCAAGTTAAAAGAAAATTTAAGTGTCAAGACACAAACCTGTAACCTCAATTCTTAAATACTTTAGTTTATTAATATTCAACAATAGTGTCGAAACTTGTGCCGGGGGAGTCATATAAATTTATTTTATACTCCAACAATAGATGTACAAACTTCCAAAAGCAAGCTTTCGCCATCGAGCTTTCCATACTCTTAGCTTTGCTTGCTTGTAAGCTTACCACCTAAGTTTAGTCTTTAAGAGATAACCATCGATTCAACATCAATAAACTTATAATCATTCGTATAAGCAATAAGAACTTGCTTCATTCTTTTCTATCGGATTCATACATCACCGATATCGGATTCATAAATCTCCGACTCCGGATATTAAATCTCTGTAACTACGGCTACCAGCGACGAAGAGGTCCCAGGTACCCCAAAAAACGGCGTGAATAAGCAGCCGCATCAATTGAAGTGCCAAGGAGAGCCCTTCACATAACTATATAGATGTCCGATTTCGACCAAACTTGGCAGAATCATGGAGTAGCATTGAAAACTTGTTAATACGGAGATTGGAGACGATTGCATTAAAAACAAAAACGTTTTTCTCACTAGAACGAGTTTTTCGACCGATCGTTCCTATGGCAGCTATTTGTTATAGTCATCCGATCCGGCCAGTTTCGACTGTACAGCGTATTTGTACCAGAACACTTCTTGCAAAGTTTGGGCACGATAGCTTTAAAACTGACGGAGGAGATAGCATAGAAACAGACTACAGACTGTCTATATCGACTCAGCTCGTCTTGCTGATCAAGAATATATATAGTTTATGTGGTCGGAAATGCTTCCTTCTAAGCGATACAATCATCTGGACAATTTCAATATACCCTCTGCAAGGGTGTAACAAGATGGAAAGAGTCTGAAAAAAATATGTTTGCATATTTAATAAAATTAAATAGAAAAGCACTTACTTTTATTGTGTAAAACTCAACCAACTCAGTGCGGTTGGCAGAGCCCCTCTTCATAAAATAAACTATAATTCAAATAATGAACTATTCATAAAATGTAGTTCGTCATAAAATTAACTAGTTCAAATAATGAACTATTCATAAGATGAACTATAGTTCAAAAAATAAACAATGGATAGAAAATGAGCTATAGTTCAAAAGTGAATAGTTCATGGAAAAAACAACTAATGAACTAGGTCATAAAAATGAACCAAAAATTTCCAACTTTAAGCTAGGTACGGAGACGCTGAGAATTTTCTCGCAGTGAGAATTGTTTCATAATTCTCAGAGCGGCCTCTGAGACTGTAGGGTGACCATAAATCAGCCAAATGTCACTGAATCTGAAACTGCCACACTGTACTGGTCAGCTGTTGTTTGTTTACAAAGCAAAGTTAATCTTTTTGTGAAAATATCAAATGGAAGACTCATTGATAAATGTAGAGGCCTTGGGGAAGGCCATGGTGGATTTTATGGGGTCATTTTGAGTGGCGCTGGAAGAGGAGGAGCATTTATGGAAAGCGCAAATTGCCTCAAAATGCTTTTGTAAGTCAAATTCCAAAAGATGGGTTTCGATTTGACCGTTTTGTTTGTCCTCCGTAATGTTATCCAAATGACATTTTTATTGTTTTATTGTCATTTTAGCTTCCATTTTTTTTCTCGTAGGTACCTCTGAGAATTTTCTGCAGCGCATTCTCTGAGCTATGCAATTAGATGGGCTTCGAGAAAATTCTCAGCGTCTCCTTACCTAGCTTCAGGGCAGATAACAAACCAATCCGCCCATAGTACTAGTTCCGTCGGAACCTCAGCCGACTTTAGGCCAACCAGAAATACTTCCTAGAGAAGAACTAGACCAACCAGCAATACCCGAAAGAATAGAGCCAGAGATGCAAAATATGACTTCTTTGAGCTTGCTACATGCAATTGCCAAGGCAATGGCAGCTGAATTAGTTCAGCAAACACAAGTCCTTTCACAAGCAAATGAGTATGGATTTCAGAGATTGTCTCTACAAGCATCAGTCGTCCATTCCGAGGCAGCTCAGTCGTTTGCAAGAGCACCAACTTTCGCCCAGGAGCCCCAAACGCTTGAACAGTTATTCCGGATATTATCGTCTATCGAAGCAGGCGCGAAAATAATTCCTCCGAGAAAATACAATACAAACAAAACTCAATAAACACTTGCAATAACCGTGCAGAGGCTTGTGAAGTTTAAAAACTTTTAAAGATTTGCTTCAAATCAAACAACAAACATTCCTGTGAAAGTGAATAAACTAACAAGCAAAACATCACCAACACATAGAAAAGCGCGCCACACAGACACACACATACAAACATAGCAGAAGAGCGCATCTTAAATGGCATAAGCGAGCAGATGATGGTCATGGAGACTGAACTGCAGGGCTTGGCGGAACGAGTGAAACAGCTGGAGAATGAGGCTGGTCAAGTCAGTGCGCTGAAGGAGCAAGTGCAGAGGTTAGAGGTGAAACTTGATGCAAAGCTTGCTGTGCAAGCCAATTCGAGCATTGCTGCGGACTTCCGCATTCAAGGTGTTCCCTTCCAGCAAGGCGAAAACTTGAAAAGCATTTTTCACACTTTATGTTTTTCTCTCAACATCACACCGGCACCGGCAATCAGAGATGTTTTCCGTGTCAGACCGCGGAACCCATCAAGCACTGTGGTGGACCCGGTGGTCATTGTTAAACTGGAGCACGTGCGGGACAAACTTCTTTTGCACAGGCAAATCGGCGCCTATAGACGCGAATCAAAACAACAACTGTGCTTACCCCTTCTTGACTTCGATTCACCATTGCCATTCTATGTGAATTTGCAGCTGACAAAAGCTAACTATGAGCTTTTTAAAGAAGCTATAAAAATGAAAAAACGTAAGCTTCTCTCGGCGGTCTTCATACGTCGCTCTCCTGTACATATCAAGCAGAGCGAGAGAGCAGAAGTGTTATGCATCCAAAAGCTTGAGGAGCTTTTGGCTATGCAGCGTGAAGATCCCCCCTCAACCACCTCACCGACTGTTGTCTTGGATGGAGCGGATAATAATAATAATTCATTTCGCCCAGAGTGATGATTGCGTTGCTCTTTTTATAAACCTTCTCTTCAGACTTAAGTATAACTCTCTTAAAAATTTTTGTTTGTCCAATCGTGGATATGAATTGTTGGTGTGTTTAATATTAATTCTGTCTTATATGTTAGGTGCGTATCTAACTCTAGGTTTAGATTTTTACTATAAATGCACAATATTTTAACTAATACACAGGCGAACAGTCATGCACTAATTAGGATACTATGCAAACAACAGAAATGCTTTAAAGTGTGCATATTAAGGCTCAAAGTTTGATTAAAAAAATGGACGAGCTTAGACACTTATTTGTTGGTTCCGATGTAGATGTAATATGTGTGTCTGAAACGTGGTTTGTCTCTGATATGTGTGATGTTTTAGTTTCATGCGAAGGGTATTCTATGTTTCGCTCTGATCGTCAGGGCCATGCCGGGGGTGTGGCAATATTTGTAAAAAACAAATTAAAAACTAAAGTTATATGCAACCAGGACGTTGGAAGTGCAATAGAATACATTTTTCTAGAGATCTGTGGCACCAGGAATGAGGCAAAAGCTTTAATTGGCTGTATATATCGCCCAAATCGAAATGTTGAATACTCTGATTTAGTATTGCTTATTTCTAGTCTGTCTGTGCAATATAATGATATCATTACTGGAGATTTTAATAATGACGTCCTAAAAGAAAAACACTTGACTAGTAGCTTGGAAGCTTTGGACTTGCATCTTATTAATTTTAGTATACCGACACATTACTCAGGAAACTGCAATACACTCTTGGATTAGTTCTTTGTGAGCCATCAGAATAGTGCTCTTTTGTTTGATCAAATATCCGTACCTGCCTTTTCAAAACATGACCTCATATTTCTTACTTATAATATTTCTCTTGACTGTACTGACAACCCAATAAGATATAAAGATTTTAAAAACATTGACTATGGCCTATTAGAAATTGAATGCAATAAATGTGCCTGGGACAGATTGTTTCTTCTACCCAGTGTGGACGCGCAAGTAGAGCATCTTCAGTCCAACATTTCCTACCTATATAACACGTTTGTACCCCTCAAAAGTAAAATTATTAGGGCAAGGGGAAACCCTTGGTTCAGTGCTGAAATTAAACGAGCCATACTAGTCCGTGATCAAGCGTACAAAAAATGGAAGAGGTACAAGACAGACTTTCTATATGCGCATTTTAAGAGCTCAAGAACGATTGTCAACAAAATGATCTTTTCTGCTAAAAGCCAATATATGTGCAATAAATTTAATAGTGCAATTACAAATAGTCAATCGTGGAAAGAGATAAAAGGGTTGGGCATTGGAAAACAACAAGCTCCAAATAAATGTTATACGGATGTTAATGAACTAAATCGACGGTTTGTCCATTGTCAAGTTCCAGAAGTTACCTGCGATCCGTATTTGAACTGTGTACCTGATAGACCCTGTGATAGTAGCTTTAGTTTTGCGTGTGTTAGCCAATGTGATGTCCTTCAAGCTATACTTAAGATAAAATCTAATGCGCAAGTTTATAAAATTATCCTGCCCAAACACGTTAAACACGTTACACATGTAATGAATACAGTCCGCACTACCTCCACGTTTCCTAAAATATGGAAAGTAGCGAAAATAATTCGAGTTCCTAAACAAACAAATGAATATAGGCCGATGTCTATCTTGCCATACTTATCGAAAGTTTTCGAATCTATTGCAGCTAGCCAAATAAACAACTACTTAAGCCAGAATCAGTCAGGATTCAGGAAAAATCGAAGCTGTATCACTTCACTACTAAAAGTATCGGAAGACATTCGAAGCAAGTTGGATGCCGGGCATGTCACATATCTGACACTGCTAGATTACAGCAAAGCATTTGACACTGTCAATCATAATATATTATCAGGCCCGTAGAGAGGAATTACGGGCCCGGGGGAAAAAAATTCGCGGGCCCCCATTTAATAAGAAATATTTTTCAACATAACTAAAATCATGTTGAGTTTTGTTAATGTTTAGATACATATACAGGGTTGCCCATATTCGACGGACCCATGTTTTTTTTAAAAAAATCAAAGAAAAAAATAAAAATTTGGCGGTTGGCAATCTTAATCATTTAATTTGTTCCAAGTAGATTTGTTTACATCAATTTTTGAATATGATATCTCTCAAATGGCCGCCTCTGGCGTTGATGGCGTATTGTGCCCTTTTTGCAGCATTTTCCATCGTTTTCGCCAACATTTCGGCCGGAATAGCGGCTATTTCTTCACGAATGTTGTCCTTGAGCTCTTCTACGGTCCTTGGCTTGTTAACGTAAACCTTTGACTTCAAATATCCCCACAAGAAGAAGTCAGGCGGCGTCAAATCGGCCGAACGCGGTGGCCAGTCCAAATCACCACTTTTCGACATCAAACGGCCCGGAAACAATTTCTTCAGAAAATCGATTGTTATGCGACTTGTGTGCGGTGGAGCGCCGTCTTGTTGAAACCAGAACTGCCTCATACGCTTTCGACGAATAATTGGCATCACAAAATTGGTCATCATGTCGCGATAACGCTCCTGGTTGATGGTAACAGCATGGCCACTTTCATTTTGGAAGAAAAACGGCCCAATGACCGTTTTCGCACTAACGCCGCACCAAACTGTGACTTTTTCGTCATGAAGAGGCACTTCTTGAATCTCCTGAGGATTTTCAGTGGCGTAAATACGGCAATTTTGCTTATTTACGGTCCCATTCAATGTGAAATTTTAATTTTTTAAAAGCACGTTGAGTTTTCACAATTGACTTGTTCTGTTGAATGTAAATTTCAACTATTTCAGAGCGCTCGCGTGGCGTGTATTGTTCCATGGTAAAAATCTGCTTGGACTGACGCTTCAAACGCGGTATGTCATTAAGCGATCTGACATCTCTGTCAAAAGTTATGGCGTTGCCAGATGGGTCCGTCGAATATGGACAACCCTGTATAATGTATATATACAGAAGAGCAATAGGTATTCTGTTTCAATATAAAGGCATGGAAAAAGGATTAATTTTCGAGTTTTCGTCTATATCGCGGTTAGTTGTTCTCCAATGAAATTCGCTTTTCGTGCTTTCGCAAAGGCAAAGGATTCGATTATTAAGCTGAAATCCAACTGCCTTGCTAA
>JAWNNO010004234.1:0-63745 GCA_035044985.1 Lordiphosa fenestrarum
ATCGCTTTCCTATAGCTCAAAAGAGACTTTTTCCTATCTCCCAGAAGTATCACTTTCTCATCGCCCGGAAGTTATCGCATAGTGTCACATTTCTTCCCGTGGGGAGATGAGAATGCGATAATAATGCGATATCGCTAGAGTAAAGCGATACCTACTAGGCGAATCGCATTCTTATCTTCCGCGATAAAAAATGTTTGCTGGGAATTAATTAAAATAATTTTGTATATATTCATTATTTTCTTTTGTCCATGTATGATTGAGGGGAGGGTCGCAAGGGCAAAAAAAGGAAGTAAGTATGTTGTAAGTATTTTATAAAGCTAATAATCAAATTTTTTTGTGTTCTTTCCACAGGAAGTATTTTTGGCCGCCATCGCCATACAAGAACGACCACTGTGTGATGGTATTATTGGCTTAGATTTCTTTACAAATATAATTGTTTAATAGACTATTTAAGCAACAATGAATAACTGGTAATCAGGCCAAACAACTTTCATACTCAAATAAGGACACCAATAAAACATTCATTTAACGGTAATACGTTACTCTAACATTCCAGATCTGAAGTAATTCGACAGATCCGGATATCGTCCACGGAAAAAACAGTTTTGGTGTCAAACCAGGAACCAGAGCCAGGTATAATTTTAGCCAGCTCAATTGTCAACAGCGATTGCACCATTATTCGTATAATAAATACAACGGCTAAAGATGCGCAATTAAAGTGCAATAATATTAAATATGAATCTCCTATACGGATAATGCCAAGACAAATGATATTCTGTCTAACTTAACGTTACCCCAATCAATTTAAAGAAAAACTCACGACACTGTGTACAGAATTCGCTGATATCTTCGGTCTCGAATCAGAGCCCATTTCTGCCAACAATTTCCACAAGCAAAAACTCAGGTTAAAAGACAAAACACCAGTATACATTAAAAAAAATTATAAAAATGCGCATTCAGAAAAGCCAGAAATAGACAAACAGGTCCAAAAATTAATTAGAGATGGAATAGTCGAACCATCAATATCTGAATATAATAGCCCACTTCTCTTGGGTGGATTACCGCCAAATAAATAAAAAACTACTTGCTGATAAATTCCCACTTTCAAGAATAGAAGATGTTCTTGATCAACTAGGTCGTGCAAAATACTTTTCATGTCTCGACCTCATGTCTGGATTTCACCAGATTGAATAAGAAGAGAAATCAAGAAATTTAACGTTATTTTCAACGAGTTCAGGCTCTTATCGTTATACACGATTACCATATGTACTAAAAGTAGTCCCAAATTCTTTTATGCGTATGATGACACTCGCATTTTCTGGTCTAGAACCATCACAAGCATTTCTTTACATGGATGACCTAGTAGTCATCGGATGTTCCGAACAACATATGTTCAAAAATTTGACAAATGTCTTCGAACTTTGTCGCAAATTCAATTTAAAATTACATCCAGAGAAATGTTCATTCTTTATGCATGAGGTTACATATCTCGGTCCTAAATGTACCGATAAAGGCATCCTTCCGGATGAGAAAAAATACGACGTAATTAAAAATTATCCAGTCCCAAAAATGCAGATAGTGCTCGAAGATTCGTAGCCTTCTGTAACTATTACAGACGTTTCATAAATAATTTCGCAGAACATTCACGCCACTTAACGAGGCTTTGCAAAAATAATGTTCAATTTAAATGGACTTCCGAATGTAATAGCGCGTTCGAATATCTCAAAGAAGCTTTAATGAAACCAACATTATTGCAATATCCCGATTTCTCGAAAGAATTTTTCATCATAACTGACGCCAGTAAGCACGCTTGTGGTGCTGTACTTACTCAAAATCACAATGGCACGCAATTACCAATTGCATATGCATCAAGAACCTTCACACAAGGTGAAAGCAATAAATCCACAACAGAGCAGGAATTAGCTGCTATTCACTTTGCAATCAAACACTTTCGACCATAAGTTTATGGCAAGCATTTCTTAAGTAAAAACAGATCACAGGCCACTAAAGTACCTGTTTTCAATGAAAACCCAAGCTCTCAGCTAACGCGTATGCGATTAGACTTAGAAGAACATGATTTTGAGGTAGAATACCTCAAGGGGAAGGACAATCATGTCGCAGACGCTCTATCCAGAATTATAATTGGAGAGCTAATTAAAATGAATAGACAAATATTAAAGGTCTCAACAAGATCTTTAACAAGACAGGGAAACGTCAGGCCTGACACAACAAATAAATTGAAAAAAGAAAACGAAAAATATTTACCCAATGTATATGACGTTATTAGCAATAATGATGTCAAAAAATTAGTGAAAATAAAACTCGATAAAAACAAATGCATGTTTAAAATGAGAAAAAGAGTTCTTTCACGATTTTCAGTTAATGACTTGTTTTCTAATGAGGAATTCGACTTAGGTCAATTCTTTCAAAGGCTTGATTCAGAAGCCGGGATTCAAGGAATTACAAAAGTACAAATGTCACCAAGTGAACAAATTTTCGAATCTGTTTCACTAAAAACATTTAAAGACAAGAAAGAAAGTCGGTCAAGCCTATAACATACTCTGTACCAAGAAAATTTGTCTTTTGATCATAACTCGAAAACCGTTCATCCGATCTTCTTCATTTCTTTGGCGGATCGATAAGTTATCCTAATAACTAAATATGTCCAGAAGGAACAAGCCATCTATCTTCAAAACTGTGGGAGATATGACGTTTTTTCTAAATTGCGGGGGCGGGAGGGGGCGTGGCCAAAATTGAAAATAAACTGTAACTGCCTGCAGACATAAGAAGCATATGTCCCATACATGTCAAACCTCTATCTCTTACCATCTCTGAGATCTGTGCGTTCATACGGACAGACAGACGGACAGACGGACGGACGGACAGACGGACAGACGGACAGACGGACGGACGGACAGACGGACATGGCTATATCGACTCGGCTGTTGATGCTGATCAAGAATATATATACTTTATGGGGTCGGAGATGCTTACTTCTGGATGTTACATACTTTTGCACAAACTTATAATACTCTATGTACCTTCGGTACAGAGTATAAAAAGGGTAATAGTACTTTAAAGAAAGTACAAATAAGCATGCTACAAAAGGTGAACATTATAGACATAAAAGATGAAGCTCAAATTAAACAATCCTGTCGAAACACCATGACGACCATATAGAGGGAGGCCATTCAGGGATTTCGCGCACCCTGTTTAAAATTAGAAAGTATTTCTATTGGCCAAGAATGACTAAAACGATCAAAACATATGTCCAAAAATGTCAGAAATGCCAAAAAGCAAAGACGACAACACATACAAAAAAACCAATGACGATAACTTCAACGCCAGCAACAGCATTTGATATCGTTTTAATTGATACAGTTGGACCATTACCAAGAACAGATAATGGCAATGAATACGCAGTTACAATAATCTGTGACCTAACAAAATATTTAGTCACGATTCCGGTACCAATAAAAATGCCAACACAGTGGCTAGAGCAATTTTCGAATCTTTTATACTCAAGTACGGTCCTATGAAGACGTTCATTACGGATATGGGTACTGAGTAAAAAAATTCACTGATCACCGAATTATGTAAACTACTTAAAGTGAAAAATATAAACTCGACAGCGTATCATCATCAAACACTTGGTACCATCGAGCGTAGTCATCGAACATATAATGAGTACATTCGCTCTTACATGTCGATTGATACTGTTTCAATACGACACCGTCGGTAGCCCATATGAACTAGTTTTCGGTAGACCATCGAGACAATTTATAAATACTAATAAGGAAAAAGTAGATCCTATTTACAATATAGAAGATTTAGAATTAGAATTAGAAGTAGCATACAAACGAGAAAGAATAATGATAGAAAAAGAAAAACGAAAAGCTCTGTATGATAAGAAAGCAAAAGATTTTAAGCTAGAAATAAGAGATTTAGTTTTACTAAAAAACGAAACAGGGCACAAGTTAGAAAATAACTACACAGGCCCATATAGAGTAGAAAATATTGCGATAAACGATAATATAACAATTAGGTTAGGAAAGAAAAAACCACAGAAAGTACATAAGGGTTGGTTAAAAATTTATAATAACTGAAAATTTTCATGAAAAAAAAGGTCTGATCAACCAATAAATAAAATAATATAACAGTTCAATAAAATGCGAAAAAAACAGAATTTAAAACAGAAAAAAGAGACACTATCTTTCTTTCTAGATTTGATAAAATAAGAATTAATAATAAACCTTTTAAGTAATTATGTTTGATATACATTATTAAAATAACTTCATAGAATTACGCTATTTTTCAAAAGGAGGGAGATGTAGTATGCGCACATATCGAATGCACACTGTACTCAGTGTTATGCATCAAACATATATTAAAACACATTGTAGCACTTTGCTGCAATGTTTACATAATCCAATTTCAAGCATGGAGTAATTTGACAGCCATGCGCGGCCGTTGGCTGTCACATATTACGCTCTCCCCCTCGTAGCGACGTTATCGCCGCTGCTCACTCACATACTCATACTAACACCGACTGCTCCGCTGCCGGCGTCACTGACAGCGCAGTTCGCAGTCTTTAGGTATATCAACTCTTTTGTATAAAACTTAAGAACAATCGAATAAGGACCATCAAGCAAAGAAGAATTGTACTATTTTATTATGGTGGGACCTCGTGCATCTAAGGCGCACTAACGACGACCCACAAACGAGATCGACCTAATCCTACATGGTGACGGGTCGATCCTACACTGAAATGCCTATGGCTTTTCGCATCAATTTGTTTTAGCTCAGAACCAAAAATTGTGTTTTAATTAAAAATTGAAAAATAATCTTTATTTTCCAATTTTTATACCCGTTACTCGTAGAGTAAAAAGGGTATACTAAAGTCGTACAAATGTATGTAACAGGCAGAAGGAAGCATCTCCGATATCATAAAGTATATATATTCTTCATCAGCATCAACAGCCGAGTCGATATAGCCGTGTCCGTCCGTCCGTCCGTCCGTCCGTCCGTCTGTATGAACACCTAGATCTCAGAGACTAGAAGAGCTAGAGCAACCAAATTTTATACGTAAGCTAGTATTGTCTGTAGGCAGATCAAGTTTGTTTCAAATTTTGGCCACGCCCCCTCCCGCCCCGCAATAAAAATATTGAATAACAATTTTTAAGATATCGAGCTCAGATTTTGCAGTGTAGTCTATGTGGCCAATATCTACAATCTCACAAATTTTCAAAAGGATCGGATAATAAATGGCCGAGTTAAAAAAATGTTGCATACTTATCCGAGCTGAGCTGAGTAACGGGTATTTCGAAGTCGGGCAGGGCCGACTTTAACTTACGCTCTCGTTTTTATAAAAATTGTCAAATCATTTTTATTTTTAATTTGTACTATAAAAATTGAATTTAAGCGTTTTATTATGTTATTTAAATAAAAATTGAAATTTAATTCTTATTTCGTAATTTATTTTTTTTATATCAAAAATAAAAACTATTTGATAAATTAAAGTCGATATAGCCATGTCCGTATGTCCGTCCGTCCGTCTGTATGAACACCTAGATCTCAGAGACTACAAGAGCTAGAGCAACCAAATTTTATACGTAAGCTAGTATTGTCTGTAGGCAGATCAAGTTTGTTTCAAATTTTGGCCACGTCCCCTCCCGCCCCCGCAATAAAAAATATTAAAAAACTCCCACAATTTTTAAGATATCAGATTTTGCAGTGTAGTATATGTGGCCAATATCTACAATCTCACAAATTTTCAAAAGGATTGGATAATAAATGGCCGAGTTAAAAAAATGTTGCATACCTATCCGAGCTGAGCTGAGTAACGGGTATTTCGAAGTCGGGCAGGGCCGACTTTAACTTACGCTCTCGTTTTTACAATATACCCGGAGCTCAACCACTTACTCTGTAGCTGGAGCCACCGGTGCATCTGTGGCTAATGCAACCTGTACCTCTGGGGCTAATGGCATTGACAAACAATTGGGAATCTAAAGTCACTGTCAAAGTCAAAACTTATTGAGTGAAATTCCAGTTAACTCCGACCACGCGATTTGTCTTTCGTCATCTTCCGGAGACTTTAACGCGACATACGCAACAATAATGGCACAACATTTTTACTATCAACGAAGCATTCTTTTATAATGAATTAACGCAGGAGACTCTCAAAATTGATGTACATCAACAACAAAGTAAGCCAAAACTTACCCCTAAAATTTGCCGTCGGCAATCGAACAGAGCAGCGCGTGACAACCTTTCACAACGAGTGACAGCAACAGACTGAAAAAAGTGGACTGAACTGAGAGCACAATGTCAGATCCGCCCTACCTTATATAATTGTATCATGGGTCAATCTATGCCACGTCATGGTAGCGTACTACGTATCCTTCGCCTACTAGATCTTGCAGCAACTGCAAGATATAAAGGATAATCAGCTTGTCACGATGCCTCACAATTGAAACTTATTGAATGCTCATTTGATAGCGAAAAACTGTTATATCACAAGAGTTACCCGTAAATTATGCAGTCGGTCGAAAGTTTATAGAAAGAATTTTGCTCAAAGTAAAGCTTGTCAAGGGATAAATGGAAAGTTATTACCCACATTTATAAAGTGTGTAATTAAAAGGAAGATCGGTACAGCGAGATATGAAAGAGAAAACCTGCAAGGTAAGTATATCGGTAGATATCATACAAAAGATCTTAGGTATATGTCAAAATGCTTTACCAGTTTTGATCTCAGGGTGATATCGAGCCTCACGAGTATGCTTTCTGTAGTTCTAAATACTTTGCTTAAAGGTTTTCCTTTTCTGCGGCCAAGAGAAAAAGGTGGTGTCACAGCTGCCTTGTACATTTGAAAGTAGCGCAAAATCTCAGGCGGGCTGGCAATTAACAGCGCTCTTTAAAAGAGGTAATAATAAAAGAGGTGTATAATTAACTATGGAATTTGAAGTAAATTTGCTTTTAGAGCAAACATTACACAGTGGTCGGGCTTGTATGTAGCCGCGGCCATAAATACTTCTAGTTGTTAAATCTGTTTGAAATTTTCACCAAAATTCTAGAAAAACATTTTTGAGTTAACAATACAAAAATTGGCCATATCGTACGACTATATCCTATAGCTCTCATAGAATCGATCGGGCCAAATTTTAATAACTTTGTTATTTTCAGCTTGAAACTTATTAATTTTATTATTATTTCATTCAAATTAATATTTTGAGGAAAAAAGGGCGTGGTTTCCTTTCCGCCCGCAAACATATAATAGATATTTTGGTTTAATTATATATAAATAATATGATATTAACAACAAAACAATAGAACAATAAAAATACAATTAAATATTATCTAAATTTGAGCCATGTAGTAGCTGATATGCTGATTTTGATAATGCTGTCTTTTTTCACATGGGAGCTTTCTTTGGCCAGTAATAAATGGATCTGAGGTCAGAAGCAATCTATTTATTAAATCCGTATTTATAGCAATCCGTGAGACCTTCCGTGTGTGCTGCCTTCTGAACATTTTAATGTCTTTGTTTCTCGACTCTGTAGCTTCTTCAGACAACTCTCCAATTGGCACAAGTGCATAACTTATTACCTCTGGAGCATTAACTAAAGTTTTGTGTACTGAGGGTGTAAGATAGTACCAAGGATACAAATTACTAAGCTCTTGGGCAGTGTCAAGTGCATATGCTCCAAATTTTCTTTACCAGACACAATACATATCGTAGGCTTTAACAGCTCGCGACGCCGTGTGATTAAGTTCTACAGCTCAACTTTAGTTTGTGATTCACTCACAATGATTTTGTCAGGACAGCTTAGTGCTTTAGCCTTTAACAATTGTTCGTAGCTTGTCAAAAGATCGAAGGACGCTTTAGAGTTTACATAGCTTCGAATAACCATATATTGATGTTTACTCATGTTTGTGTCTATGAGAAGCGACAAAACCTCATCGATGTTTGGTGTGGTACACATATGATTTGTTGGTAAGTTGCACAATCGTAAAGCATAAGCAGCAGATTCATCGGTTTTCGAAAGCTCAGCAATTCTTCGTCGCTTTGTTCTTTTTGATGTCTCACTAAAATCCACTTTCGGACGTCCTCGCTGAGCACTTTTAACTATTTCTTGAGAGCCATTTTAATATAAATTCAAGAACTAATCCTTTTTTTCGTTTATATTGAATACACAGTAAATCAAATTTTTTACATATGTACCCAATACGTTTCGTAAGCTCGCTCATCTCGGGCATGTAGACGATATTTTCAATGTTGGTTTGCACATCATTGATCGTCTTCTGTAGTTTTTGTGCATTGGTGAACATTTCTGCGCACCAGCAATTCAAAATATATAAGCGTGTAAACACACTCTGATGGAGTCGCCTACCAAAATCATATCGAAAAATAGAAAGCGCAACCAAAATTATAATTTCATTTAAATAAGAACACAAAGACACAGCAGAACAACAAATTTGACCTTGAGGGCCTTAGTATTCCGTTAATTATGCACACATCTGCAAATATCTGCAGCTAAATTGAGCCGAGTCTCAGATACAACATCAAGCTGAGTCAAGTTACCGTTTATAATATGTTCCGTCTGATATTAGGATATTCCGGTTTTATGAAAACAGCCTTGACACGTAATATGTTCTTATGTTACTCCAAGAGTCGTTTATGATCGGCCTTAGAGAATAATTGTTTAAAGGACCCCACCCATTCCGGCGAGCTAAGCAATGCAACCAGACGTGTCAAGCAACAAACATTATTCCAATTTTTCCAAATGGAAAAAACAGCTCACTTGGAAAGATACCAGTTTCGAAAACCATTACCATTAGGGAAAAGAGTTGCAATAGCGTTGTACACCTTGGGATCTTCCGCGGAATATAGAACAATTGCCTCAAACAAATTTAGCATAGATCCAAGTAACGACTAGCAAATATATGGGCATTTGAAGCGGGCGATGGATGAAACACATATATTTCGAGCCAACTCAAGATGCATAAGTGGCAAGAAAGATCCCATAATGCTCATTGGCGATTTGGCATATAGATTCTCAGACACAGACGCACCGGAGGAGCAACAGGTTTTCAATTACCGTCTCTCAAAAGCTAGACGCGTAGTAGAGAATGCATTTGGGCACTTTTATGCAAGATTTCGTCGCCTTAGGAATGTCATAAATAATTCAATGCTTATCTTCTTATACTTTAAGGCCTGTTTCCAGGACCGCGGAAAATAAATTTTTATGACAAACTCCATATAAAAAAACAGCGGCAAAAAGTTTCCGCCGCTGCTTTTATTTTCTATGTTCTGAGGATGCAAAAATAAATACACAATTAGCCTATCGATAGTTGACATATCGATAGCGCTTTGGATCGTGAGTGGACTGTAAAACAGCTGTTGCCAGAAACAGTCAATTATATTATCGTCAAAAATGGAAACAACGGAGGGAAAAAGGAAAAGGAAGCGTACTGAAAGTTTCAACCGCGAGGATAAAGTTGCTCTTATAAAGCCAGTTGAGCTCCGACCTTGTCTGTGGGATATCACAGACAAAAAACACTTTGACCACATAAAAGTGAAGAGTGCGTGGAAAAGTGTTGGCGCGGAAATAATAAAAGAAGGTTAGTTAATTGTATTGGACTTAATCGCATTAATTAATAAATGCCTCTCAGCGAATGACTGCAAAAGAGCTTGGCATTCTCTCAGAGACAGTCTGAGGTATCATCGCGGCAAGCGCGCTAAAAGTGGAAGTGCCGGTGGCTTCCAGCTGGAGCAGCCACAACAGCTGACCACCAATGTGGCCGTTTCTTTAGACATTCTATTATTTTAGACATTCTATTAAATATGAACAAAAAAATTAATTTGTTTGAATAATAGTGTAAAAATTGCAATGCCTCACACATATCGAATTGTTTATTGTTTAGCCTGTTCTGTTTTTTCTATATGAAAAGCTGGTAGCATGTTCATAAGATGCCGTTAAAATAAAAATTACATATTATAGACCATGAAGACCTTTGCCTCAATAGTGCTGAATCGTCTCTCTTACTGGGTCAAAAACCATGATATCTTGAGCGAATAAAAATCTGGGCTTAGAGACGGATATTCAACTGTGGACAGCGTCTTTACATTTACCCCCATACCCCCAAAACAGTACCTGGTAAACAAAAAGAAGATGTTTGCGTTTTTCGTCGATTTTTAAGCTGCATTCGACACGATTGACAGACAAAGCCTTTACCTAAAAATTTGCAATATTAGAGTGTCTGTTTGGGATGGCCAAAGCCTATCCAGCTGGTTTGAAACCAACCTTGGAGTAAAACTGAGCCCATTACCTTTCGCACTGTATGTCGACGACATATCGTATATTTTGCCAGAAGGCGTTCAACTGGGATCGGAACGTATTAAAGTACTAATGTATGCCGATGACATGGTGCTTATGGCTGATGACGCCCGGAGCTTGCAGCAAATGATCGACGCAATGCACTCGTACTGCCAAACGTAGGGCCTTCAAATTAACTGCGATAAATCCAAGATAATGGTAGTACGTGACACAAGGGGGCGAAAAGCAAGGACATATGTCTGGTCTATAAACGGAGTTAATTTAGATACTGTCACCGAATTCCAGTACCTGGGAGTCACTCTTACTCCAAATATGTCAATTCGCAAGCACTTGATCAAAAAGCTAAGCGACTCAAAAATTGAAATCAATACAACATGGAACAAGCTGCTTAGGAAAAGAAACGTCAGTCACAGCACTAAGTACAAATTGTTCTCAGCCACAGCCAGAGCAATCATGCGCTATGCTGCTCAAGTATGGGGCTTTGGCCAATACGAAGAAGTAGAACGGTTGCATTCTTTTACACAATGCAACTCCACTTTGATTATGTGAATAAAACTATGCAAATGCCATCCACGCGTCTTCCGAGAATTGTCACAGAACACCTTTTAGAAACAAAATCACAGTTCGTCAGAAGTAAGCAAATCAGAAGGAAGCAAAATATTATGTGCAACATTGAAGACTACAGCTCATGAAACCTATGGCAGACAAAACTTTGACTGCAGGGTCTTGGCTTTGAATCACAAGCCCGTGAAAGTCAGTCTCGCGCCACCTACAGCCAACTGGATTATGATCTAAAGGATAAAAAATTATTTCAACGACAATCTAGACGTAGCTGCCATATCAGATATTTTTCGAGCGAGAACGGAAGTACTTAGCCTTAATTATATGCCACATAGCTCAACGCCTAGCCATTGCGCGCTATGCAACACCGGAGAGAAAGAAGATACAGTTCACTTTTTTCTCGCTGTCCAATCCTTAATGTGCTATACTGGAAAAAAAGATACTCTGACCGATCAGGAAATGTACAAGCTCTTAAACGGAAGCAATTGGCGCTCGCTCACTTTCTATCTAAGTGACTGCAGTATCGTCGCGTTTATCTTATGGACTATGGAGACGTGTAAACGGGAATCAAGGAAAAAAAGAAAATGTCACCTATATTTGTCTAACGGCAACATGCCACAGCCAATTCTTTATTATCATTATGAAATCTTTAATGATTGAACTTTTAGTCACTGCAAGCATTTGTAAAAATATGAATTAATAAATGCATTAATAGATTCAATGAAAATAAATTTCAACTACTACTACTACTATTATAGGCTGTTTATACTAGCAAGGCGTTATACGTTTTGCGATAAGCGGCAAGAAGCATTTTTTTCCATACCAAAAGTATAGGGTGCTATTGGTGACAAACATTTGAGTTTCTTTTAAATGCATGTGCGTTCATTTATTACACGCGATAAGTGTTGCCGTTATACTCGATAAGTGATGCTCATTTCTGCCTATCACGCAACAATCGTCACTAGCACAACAAAAAACAGCTGTGAAACCATTGCCGCGAATTTAAAATATAAAGTAAGCCACATTCATCAGCAATATATTATGATTGTGAGTCAAAATAAAGGTGAGAAAGGGTTTTGTGGTCAATATATGGATATAGGTATAAACTTAATTTTCAACCCTTTGTAAGGTTTGGTAATTGTTTAGTAGAGCTACCCCTCACCAAAAATTCTGAAAAAAATATCCTCGATGGACCGCGAATTTACAAGAATTATGACGTCTTCAGATCGCGGGGGACTCCCGCGGTTCAATGGTAAAAATTATTTGAAAGTTGCATATTTTTGTTTAAAAAACAGATTGTTTTTTGCCTTAACTGTCATTTATAAATTGAAAAATTTGTTTCTGGTAAGCTAAATATTCGTTGTAAACTCTGACCACCAATCAAATCGACGAAAAATGAGGTGCCCAAGTTGCGTAAATACGGTAATGAAGTTTTTCGCTAAGTCGGAAGAGGAGATAATGCAATTTGTGGAAGATCACGGCTGCATCTTAAAGTCAAAAACGTGTCCAAATTGTGGTGCAAAGTGCACGGCATCGAATGGACGTTTCCGGTGTAGGAAAATATTGACCGTCCAGAAAGGAGCTCATAAGAAGAAGCTAAAAATGAAGTGCGAGTTTTTTGAAAGTGTCCGGAAAAACACATTCTTTGCTGAGTCCTCACTCAGTATTCCGCAAATAGCAAAGTTTGCAGTTTGCCTGGAACTACCGTCGAAATTGACGAAGCCAAAATTGGAAAGCGTAAGTCATTTTAATAGTCATGAATGCGCCGCAGGCAAAATTTTTTTTAAAAAGAAGCCCAGGCAATAATTAAAAAAAAAAATCGTGCTTCTTTTTAAAAAAATTTTGCCTGCGGCGCATTCATGCCTTTAGCTATGTACAACTATTAAATTACCACTGCCTAATTTAACAAAAACTGCACAGGAAGAGGGAGAGCAAGAAGCGGTCGAAGGATTGGAACAGGAGGAAGGGGTGGAAGGATTGGAACAGGAGGAAGGGGTGGAAGGATTGGATGAGAAGGAAGGGGTGGAAGGATTGGATGAGGAGGAAGCGGCGGAAGGATCGTAAGGAGGTATAGCCTCTGTGGTGAGTATCTTAAAACTATATTTGGTAGTCAATGGCATTAACATTTATTTTCCAGCGACCATCTCACATTGTTGAGCACATGTGGACTAGGCCTTCTAGGGAAACCACATAAAAAAAAACGCGCCTTGAACTATACCTCAAATTGGTGGTGTGGAAAATAGTTTACAGCAGTTTCATCCAATGTATAGCACCATTTTCATACTAGGAAACGAAGAAAAAGTCGGTAAATAGCACACCTATTCAATTAAATATAAATTTTTTTTAAGAGATATAATGACAGTTAAGGCAAAAAACAATCTGTTTTTTATACAAAAAAAATGCAACTTTCAAATAATTTTTACCATTGAACCGCGGGAGTCCCCCGCGATCTGAAGACGTCATAATTCTTGTAAATTCGCAGTCCATCGAGGATATTTTTTTCAGAATTTTTGGTGAGGGGTAGCTCTACTAAACAATTACCTAAGGTTTAATAGGAGATTTGATGTCCAAGTTGGTTGGTGCCAAGCCTAAAGTTGCCGCCGCTGCTCCTACTGCTGCCGGTGATAATGATGTGGAACTTTTCGCTACCGATGATCCGGAGGAAGAGGATGCTGAGCTGTATATATTGTCAAGTAATCAAAGAAACCCGCCCTTATTGCCAAATCCTCAGTAGTGATATGTCATTCTGCATTTGCGTTTTCAGAACATTTGTTCTTTGTTTACAGTTAACAAACTGACTGGTCGAAAAAGCCAGCAGCCTCGATATTACGGGGGCAGTACAGTCTGCTGAAGAAGACGAGGATGGCGATACAACCTTGCAGGCTGACCCATCGGGACCGGACGATGCGGACACCAGTCATGCAGTTGAAGGTCCTCCAGGTCAACTTGCATAAGAGCAAGATCGCCTCGGCGGAGCTCCTTCTAACCTTGGAGGAAGGGCCCGCAGATGTGGCTTTAGTTCAGGAACCTTGGATAGCGGCGGGAAACAAGGTCTCCGGACTAATGTCACAAAACTACAACATCTTTTACCCCACCCCAATAAGTAGAACTATGACTGCCATTCTGGTAAAAAAAAGGCATCTATGCGTATTTAATGACTAATTACAGCACGGACGACCTCACTATTGTGGCCTTGGAGGGTGGCAGGGACGAGCCAATTCTTATGGCGTCGTGCTACATGGCGCATGAGCGAGAGACACCACCAGCTGAACTCGGAAGAATGTCGGCGGAGGCAAGCTACAAGAAGCAACCCCTCGTCATCGGAACGGACGCCAACGCACACCACACTGTGTGGGGCAGCCCGGACATCAACGACAGAGGTGAGTCTCTCTTACATTTTATTATACAAACCAGTCTAAGTGTAGAAAACGTTGGAGACGTACCCACATATGTGGGACCAACCTCAGCCAACGTCCTAGACTTAACCATGACCTTAGGGAACAGTACTCAGGCGTCAGAATGGAGAGTTCTTGATAAACCCTCCTTCTCCGACCACAAGTACATCCAGTTCAAGATCCGATTCGACTATTGTCAAACTAGAAACGTGAGGAGGAACCCCCGTAATACCGACTGGGTGAAGTACCTTAAGTACTTAAGGCAGTGACAAATACAAATTGAAAATGGATAATCAATTGGATATTATTTTGTTGATTGACACAGAATATTTAATGTTGGCGAGAGTCTGGAGTGCTTCCATGTCCTTATATTCCAGCGTGCTCATGGAAAATAGTCACCGGAGTTCATCCCGCAGTGTCTGGACATATGTACGTTGGTTTTGTAAAACGGTATGGAACCTTTTGGGAAAAGGATGTACCCCAAAACTCAAGAGAGTTCTTCAAGGAGAGCTTTCGGTGTGAGAGAAGCACATTTAATATTTTGTTGGCTCGGTTACCTAAGCTAAGGCGATGGCCAACACTACCAAAACAGCACAACGTTGGGTGGAGCTGAGCCAAAGCCAGGTGCCTGGCAGCAGGCATAAAATGCTATGGGGTGGTTCCCACGAATAAAAATTAACTACTATGGGTACATTAACAATGGAACACACAAAGAACCCAACTCAGGCTGGGGTATCAGCCCAAACGTCGGTGGAAGGCGTGACTGCTACCACCGGCGGGCACGGTGGGGAGAGAGCCCCACTTCGTGTCGCCAGCGGTCACACCTCTGTCGTGGTTGGAGCAGGCCAGGACAGTTGTACAGCTACTGCCGATACGACAAGGACCAAAATGTGGCGCGGTACTGCAGTCGATACAGACTCGGACTGTGAATCGCATGGAGGTTCAACTAATACAGAGGCGGAAGAAAAGCTGCTGCTATCTCCAGTTCGGGCGGGGTCTAGTACCAAAAGTAAGGAAAAACCCACACGAACAAAGGAGGGCATGCGAGCGAAAGCCCAGTATAAAGCATCTCTCAAAACCAAGGCGCGACTGAACGAAAGCGGTGAGCTCACCCTAGAGGAGAGAAACAAGCTTGCGTGGGCCGAGCAAAAGAATAAGGAGGGTCGAAAACACTTTGCGGAGAAACCGGCGATGCAAGCCACCTCCGCCAAATACGCCAACAAAATGGAGGAGTGTTTGGCCAACAAGCGGCAGCGCTCAACTGAGCAAGCGAAAGCGGAGGCCCCTGCCAGTAAAAAGCCCCGCCAAAGACCGCAGAACCAGGCACAACCCCTCTCCAAAAAGACAAGTCAGCCCAAGGAATCAGCTAGCGACGTAGCAAAACGGCATCTCACCGTAGCTATCGTCGACAAAAGCGACCCTAACGGCAAGATGACGCCCGAACAGTGGAAGCAAGTAGAGGAGAAGCTGTTCGAGGAAATTTTTAAAAGGATGGAAGACCCAGCAGCGCAACCTGTAGCGTTTGACGGAGCAGGTTGGCTGTATGGAGTCAAAATCCTAAGATGAAAGGACGACCCCACCCTTAAGTGGGTCTCAAGCGTCGTTGCAGACATGGGAAGCCTGTGGGAGAGTGCCCAGCTGGAGGTTGTGGACAGAACTTGCATTCCGTCCGTTCCGAAGGCGAAAGTACTCTTTCCACGGGTCACACCAAAGGAGCAGGCGCTGAAACTCCTACAGTGGCAGAATCCTGATGTGCCAACTGGAGACTGGAAGGTACTACATGTTGCAAAGCCCGACAAAAACGGGCAGCACATGGTCCTCCAGATCAACAAGGAAGCCGAGGATCTGCTCTACCCAAGATTCGGGGTGATGGCATGGGGAGTAGGTAGCGTGCACCTACGTCTCAAGAAACGCCACCGCGAGGACACTAATGAGCACACACTGGAGGCTGGAGAGGTGGAGAACGACCTCGGCATCGACATGATGGTCGAAAAAGCCAGCAGCCTCGATATTACGGGGGCAGTACAGTCTGCTGAAGAAGACGAGGATGGCGATACAACCTTGCAGGCTGACCCATCGGGACCGGACGATGCGGACACCAGTCATGCAGTTGAAGGTCCTCCAGGTCAACTTGCATAAGAGCAAGATCGCCTCGGCGGAGCTCCTTCTAACCTTGGAGGAAGGGCCCGCAGATGTGGCTTTAGTTCAGGAACCTTGGATAGCGGCGGGAAACAAGGTCTCCGGACTAATGTCACAAAACTACAACATCTTTTACCCCACCCCAATAAGTAGAACAAAGACTACCATTCTGGTAAAAAAAAAGGCATCTATGCGTATTTAATGACTAATTACAGCACGGACGACCTCACTGTTGTGGCCTTGGAGGGTTGCAGGGACGAGCCAATTCTTATGGCGTCGTGCTACATGGCGCATGAGCGAGAGACACCACCAGCTGAACTCGGAAGAATGTCGGCGGAGGCAAGCTACAAGAAGCAACCCCTCGTCATCGGAACGGACGCCAACGCACACCACACTGTGTGGGGCAGCCCGGACATCAACGACAGAGGTGAGTCTCTCTTACATTTTATTATACAAACCAGTCTAAGTGTAGAAAACGTTGGAGACGTACCCACATATGTCGGACCAACCTCAGCCAACGTCCTAGACTTAACCACGACCCTAGGGAACAGTACTCAGGCGTCAGAATGGAGAGTTCTTGATAAACCCTCCTTCTCCGACCACAAGTACATCCAGTTCAAGATACAATTTGACTATTGTCAAACTAGAAACGTCTATAGGAACCCCCGGAATACCGACTGGGTGAAGTACCTTAAGACAGTGGAATCAAAACTGCCGACGTCAACGCCCATCTGCTCGGTGGAAGATATTGAGAAGTCAGTGAAGACGCTCACTGTCAATCTCATCGAAGCATACAAAACCTCGTGTAGGCTCACAGTTACAAAAAGGAGAACCAGACCCCCTGGTGGACCCCAGAACTGAAAGAGCAGAGGAAGGACGTCCAGGAATGCTTCAAACTCGCCAAACAAGCGGATGAAGTGATCATCTGGGAGGAGTACAAGATAAGACTTCGCTTATTCAAAAAAGAAGTAAGGAAGGCAAAGCAACACTCATGGAGAACCTTCTGCTCCAGCATAGAGAAGGTCTCGGAAGCAGCCAGACTCAGGAAGCTGCTTTCAAAGCAGCCACCTATGCAGAGTCAACTAAAAACAGACGAAGGTCACTGGACAGAAAGCAGCAAGGAAGCTACATGCGCTCTTCTCGATGCGCACTTCCCGGGCTGCACTATAGTCACCGAGCCAGATACGCTTCAGGACTTAAACACTCAACAAACTAACATCCCAACCAACTTAGTCACTCCAGGAAAAATCCGATGGGCGATCGACTCGTTCGCGAGCTACAAGTCCCCCGGTCTGGATGGCATAATTCCCGCCATGCTAAAAACGACTAAAGGTTTACTCGTACCATGGCTACAGTCCATTTTTGAATCCTGCCTGAGGTGGGGCTGTGTACCTGTGGCCTGGAGGACAGCACGTGTTGTGTTCCTACCCAAAGCGGGGAAATGCAGTCACGTGCAGCCAAAAGACTACAGGCCCATTAGCCTCACTTCATTCCTGCTTAAAACAATGGAAAAATTACTTGATCTCCACATAAGAGAAGGCATGAACCTGACCTTGGAGAACAACCAACACGCATACACGAAAGGGAAATCGGTGGAAACAGCGCTACACTCCCTAGTAGCCACCATCGAGAAAGCAATGTACCATAAAGAGTATGCATTGGGAGCATTCCTTGACATATCTGGTGCATTCAACAACGTCACCACGGAGGCGATAATGCGCAGCCTAAGAGCTGTATCAATACATGAGGCTTTGGACTCGTGGATATACAACCTGCTGAGCTGCAGAAGAGTACAAGCCGAGTGGGGTACCACAACCATGACGAAGGAGGCACACGGCGGCACGCCTCAAGGCGGAGTACTGTCACCCCTTCAATGGAACCTTTTGGTTAACGAACTGCTAACAAAAAAGCACCCAAGATAACTGCATATGCCGACGACATTTGCATAATTATCATCGGAAAATGTCCATCGACTCTCAGCTCAATCATGGACTCTACACTCAAAGAGATACTAAAATGGGCCACAGAAGCCGGACTTAGTATTAATGCGGAGAAGACGGACCTCATTCTCTTTACCAAGAGATACAAAGTACCGCCATGGATTCCACCAAAGATAAATGGAATAACACTAACACCAAAGAATAACGTTAAATAAATCGATAGTAAACTGTCATGGAAGGCAAATGTGGAAGCAAGAGTGAAGAAGGCGACCAACGCACTATATGCATCCCAGAAGATGCTGAGTAGCACTTGGGGCCTATCACCAAGTCTGATGCACTGGCTTTTCATTTCAGTAATACGACCGATACTGTTACACGGCATACTAGTATGGTGGCAAGCCACGGAGAAAACCACATACCTAAAGCTGATGGAGAAGACCCAGCGACAGACACTGGTCTGTATTACGGGGGCGCTGAGGTCC
Organism: Lordiphosa fenestrarum; assembly: GCA_035044985.1. Lineage (NCBI taxonomy): Eukaryota > Metazoa > Arthropoda > Insecta > Diptera > Drosophilidae > Lordiphosa > Lordiphosa fenestrarum. The sequence continues at coordinate 18,855 of JAWNNO010004234.1, forward strand.
ACTCCAACCAAAGCATTAGAACACATCTTAGGTGTCGACCCTCTGGACATCCAAGCACGCCTTCTGGCACAAAAGACCGCCCAACGTCTATGTGCGACAGGCACCATGGCACTACAAAGCTATGGACACAGCATAGTTGGTAGAGAGATCAATAGTAACACGGACTACATTATCCCAAAGATCAACCCAATATGCACATCTGCACTATTGGGACCAGAAGACTGGCGAACAGGACTGGCCCAAGAAGCAACGCACCTCCTTACAGACAGCTCAAAGATTGACCTAGGAGTCGGAGCCGCCGTATACTGTGCAGAGCCAGAAATAAAGCTCTCATACAAACTGCCAAACCACTGCACCATATTCCAGGCGGAAGTCTTCGCAATAAGGAAAGCAGCGGAGTTGGCGGAAATTCACGCTCCATACAACCAAATAAATATCTACGTGGATAGCCAAGCGGCAATCAAGGCAATGCAAGGACACTCCATCAACTCCAGAAATGTCCTGGCGAGCAGGGAAGCGCTAGATTCCCTCAGCATCTCCAGAAAGGTGAAAATCTACTGGATTCCCAGCCACCGGGGCATCGACGGAAACGAGATGGCAGACAGTCTTGCAAAAGCCGGAGTCGTAGTCGGCCAAGAAGAAACACTAAACATACCTATCTCCATACAGACGCTTCATAGCAAGATGGAAGAGATAGCAGAGAAAGAAGCGGAGGTAAGGTGGGAGAACACCAGCGGATGCAGAATCTCTAAAATTATGTGCAAGACAAGAGACAAAAAACTTACGCACTATCTGCTACAGCTCCAGAGAAGAGACTGTAGACAGCTCATTGGCAAACTAACGGGACACTGCCTAGCAGCCGCTCATGCGATAAAGCTAGGCATAACAACAGAGGACACCTGCAGGAAATGTATGGAACCTGGAGTCGCAGAAACTCTAGAACATCTAATTTGCAGCTGCCCAGCAATTGCCACGACAAGACTACAATTTCTGCACACCCCACGGTTCTCTTCTTTGGAGGAAGCGGCCAAGAGGCCCCCAAAACAGTTATTGGCATTTGCCAAAACGTCAAGAATCCTCCTGGACTTCTAAGCCAAACGTACCCAAATAATCACCCGGCCTCATTAAGGACCCTAAGGTCTATGTGTGACCCCATCTGGGGTCAGCCGGAACTAGGGTTGTGAAAATATGTAAAAAATATCGTATCGATGATTATCATTTTTTAAAAATATCATCAGGTTTTTGCAATATTTATCACCAAAATATATCGATATATCTGATATTTTTGATATTTTTATATTTCAGTATAAAAATCTTAAACCCCCCAAAATAACATTAACTTTAAATGCATTATAATTATTTTGAGCTTTTTATTAATTAAAAATAAAACAATAAACTTTTTTCCATTAAAGAACAGAGATCTTAAGGTTGAATAGTTTAAGTAAGAATACAAGAAAAAACTTAAAAGACCTCATTTCATTTTTTAAACAATGAAAAAGTTCAATTTTCTAGAAAAATGACATATATTGGTAACATGATTTTACCTCCAAAATTATTTACAAAGCAATTATGTGCGTTTCGCGGAAAGTACACACACATACAAATGCAAAAGAATAAAAAGGCTTCCCAGTCGGACTTTTCATCATGAAAAATGTACTTTCTTATGCTTACTTTTCACGTAATAAGGCATGACAAAACCTGAGCCTTGGGGTTTTAACCGTTACCGTTTAGGTGACGTCATCAGCCTTTGGGTTCTTTACTTTCTTAGTACTCCAGATGTACTTACTTTGTATATCGTAGGTGGGAAGACATGAGACGTTCGCTGACAAATCCCTGAGTTTTTCATGTTTTCGAATGAAATTTCAGACATTTAGCCTTACAAATACCTGAGAAAATAACGTGTGAGTTTTTCATGATATATTAAGGGCTAATATCATGCAAAAAAAGTCATGTAGAGACTATTTACGTGAAATATCATGCCACCGGGTGTACTGATTCTTCTCAACACATGACACAAAGTCCGACTGGGTTATTGACGCGCACACACACACACACACTGTCAAAAAATTACGCGGGAAAATTCTCGAGACTTTCTGGCATTACATTTTTTCTTACCTTAACACATGTTGTATACGCTTGCGCCGGGTGCTTGTTTCTCAAATGTGACAGGAGATTAGTGGTGTTGCGACTTGACTTAATTACTTTTGCACAAAGGCTGCATGTGGCATTATGTGCGTTTATGATTGTGTAAAAGCTCCTTGCCCTCGCTCATCTTCTCTTTTTAAGATTTCTAAGTGTAGTGTGACCAACCACAATATCAAAAAATATATTTCCAAATAATATCGATATGCGATATATCAGGAAAAAAAATATTTCGATATAAATATTTATTTTTTTGTAATAAATATCGATATATTGATATTTTGATATATTATCAACAAGCCTAGCCGGAACTACCTACCTACCTACCTACCTAGGCTGGCAAGTAGAGACAATGCCAATACGTTATATACGTTGGGCTCATCCGCATCATAGCATTTCCTCAGTGCTTTGGTGTCTTCTGACATCTTGTCAGATGTTTTTGTTATTTTTATTAATTGTGCTGGGCTCCATGTTTATTGAGTTAAAATAGTATCGAATAAAAACTATCGAACAATCGACTACATTTTTGAAAAAAAAACACTTTTATGACATCTCAAGCGGCCTACTATATTTTGTGTGGGGAAAAATGTACATTTCGCCCAAAATGTGACAGCACATTATGTGTTTTGCTAATCCAACTGATACAGTTGAAAAAGTAGTTAAAGGGAACAATTTGGAAGTGAAATATTCGAATTGCAAGTCAAATGCAAATCGTTTGAATACCAAACAGGTAAAGCCAAATCGTTCGATTTTATCATAAAAAACTTTGTGAGGTTTGTTAACTTTCGAGATATGTCTTTGAGCCGGTTTTGAACCGTCAAATTATGGTTCAGCCTCGGTCTTGCTTAAATTATGGCTATCAACCTGCACGAGAATTTTTATAATCAAATCTGAACCTATCTCAGAGGCTTTGAACATTTTTTAAGAACTTAATTACTATTGCAATAACAAGCGTTTCGCCAAAAATTGTAATGAAAAAAAAAACTTTATTGACATCAAAGTACTGTGATAACTTTGTGATAATCGGCGCAGCGGTTTTGACATCTGTACGGATCAATCACTTCATAAAGAAGTGTACTGAGCTATGGGATCAAAAAAAAGATGGAGAAAATGTTTAATTTAAAGAGCGTTACCTTTTGATTAGCAGAAGTAGAGTTTTGAATCTTTTCTATGCAATATTGATTGTTGGTATACATTTTATGAGTGCCATTAATTATTAACGATCCATTGGAAGAACTTATAATATGTGCTTCATCAGAAAAGGAATCCGGATCCAAGGGAAATTTCGGACAGTCCAGTCCGCGCACTACACCAAATACTGGAAAATGGATAAAAATACTCAATTAAAATACTTATTTTCAAAGAAACTTATGTTTTGTGAAATTAAATTAGTTATTTCGAACTTTTAGCAATTGGTTGCCAGCACATTCAAATATATTAATAGTATTGGTAATTATGTAACCGACATTGCACCTGAAAAAAAAGTGATTTTTGAAAGAATCGCAACAAGTGACAGAAGATAACAACCATTTTACATTCACAAGCTCCGAATATATTATATTTAAAAACAACACTACATATTCTCCAGGAAAGTTTATGAGGCACACTGGAAAAATGTGGTTGAGTTGCTTAATATAACAATAAGAGAATAAACACAGAACACAAATACTTTTTGTGAGCAAATAGAAGTGGTGCAATAATTAAGCTCTGCTGCTACCGCTGGTCCGAACCGCTGAAAACTTTCAGCCCCTGCATTCACTATCATTGCTTTGAGAAAGCAATAATAAATACACAATAAACATATCGATAGAAAGCGATGTGCACCGTGAGTGAAGCGGAAAACACTGATCCCAGAAAATAAATAGAGTGCAACCTAATATTTTGTCGTCAAAAATTTTAAAAATAGAGCTCAAATGTAGTAGCGTAATAATCTGATAGGTTCTCATCGCCGTGATTTTGTCATCGACATCATGATTTATCGAAAATTTGCCATAAGGTGCATTGGCAGCATTCTTTTATTCTTGCATGCATTAATACTTGATATTGGGTTTGTTTATTTTGTAAAAGAAGCCTTGCTGGCAATAAAATGGGCAAAAAATATGTTTCTTTTAGTATTACAGATTTTTCATGATTGATTCGAGTTTACAGAATGACAAAAAATGTATTTTTCAACAACATTTCATATAAATAGGAACACTTTTCAAAATTAGATGAGCATTCAATCAGGCTCACAGAGTTCTAAGTCTAATGAAGCTCTATAGCTTATTTGTGGACAATTTATCACAGGGCTTGGGGGGATGGGCTCCCTCCTGCCCGAGAACTTTCATATTTTCTGCTGTTTCCATATAGAAATGAGCGGTTTTAACATTTTCGCTACCACTAGCCCATATGATTTTGGTATAGAAGTTGGTATAGGGAAGTTGGTTACGACACAAGAATGCACGAATTCCCAGTCGGACTTTGCATCATGTGTTGAGAAAAATCAGTACATCTAGTGGCATGAAATTTCACTCAAATAGTCAGTACATGATTTTTTTGGAAGAAATTAGTACTTAATATAGCATAAAAAACTCAAACGTTGTTTTCTCAGGTATTTGTAAGGCTAAAAGTCAGAAATTTCATACGAAAACATGAAGATCTCAAGGATTCGTCAGCGAATGTCTGCTTACTTTTCACGTGATAAGGCATGCCAAAACCTGAGCCTTCCGCTTCGTTTTGCAATGAAAACGCCGAAAAACTCAGTAGTTTCAACCGTTTCCGTTTGGGCTATATCTTTACCATATACGTTGCTAGATAAATTACACAAAAGCCGAAATTAGAAAACATAATGGGCTACAGGTTAAAGCAAAAAAAAATAGCTTTAGTTGAAGATTGGATCTTGAAATTTTTTTAAAGTGAGAAATTAGTGCTAAAAATTTGAGATTTGAAATTTGAGCGCTTATTTCACGGTCCTGGGAGATGCTACGAAAGTAAAACATTTTTTCTACTAAGCGTTAATGTATTGAGTATCACTTTAAATAGTAAGCAGACAAATTGTTGCATGTATATAGACCAGATAGTTCAATATGTCGCCAGATAAGCTAAATTTTATTTACCGCTATATCTTGGGTGATGTTTAAAAACTGATACCAGATTTGGATTTAGGACAGCTCAAATACTATAGAAATAAGGATGGTGTTTGTGGAGATTTTTTTGTGTTGCTTAGTGTTATTAATACAAAAAATAACTCATAAAATTATTTTATTTTTTTGATATTTCTAAAAAAATATATTGCGCATTTATAATTAAATAACTTTTATTATTATTTACTGTCATTATCATCATGTTTTCGTTTTGTACACCTCGATTACCCATTTCGCTCGGGTCTTAATAGGTCACTCGGGTCTGACTGCGATTCTCTTACCCATTTTTGTTTACATCCCAGTCGGACTTTGCATCAGGTGTTGAGAAAAATCATTACATCTAGTGGCATGAAATTTCACTCGAATGATTTTTTTGCAAGAAATTAGTACTTAATATTGCATGAACAACTCACACTTTATTTTCTTAGGTATTTGTAAGACCATGTCCGTATTGGTCTGATATATCTTATTACTAATAATATCTTATTTACAGCTTCAGTGTTGCGAAATATACATTCATGATCTTAACGGTTAACAATTTTAAACTTAATGCAAAACAGTTATTATTTAAAATTCAAACTTTTAAACTGTACTTTTCATAAAGACAGGGATTTAATTAAATCTGACTTCAACATCTCCCCTCCTCGTGAAGACTTCTAGGATTAGCCATCAATGGAAAACTTTAGTACAATCAGCTTCGATACAGGTCTATGCAAAGTTGTGTCCACTGTCTTAAATTCAGCTGTTCTTATTTGGTTGTCCTTGGCCCTGATGACTTTTATGACCCGACCTCCCTTCCACAAACTTCGAGGTAACGTTACGTCCATTATAATCACCAAATTACCTATTTTAATCGGCTCTGTGACGTCATGCCGCTTTGGGCGACAAATTAGTTGAGGGAGGTATTCCGTCACCCATCTCTTTCAAAAACGATACTTCATGGCTTGTGCAATACTCCACTGTTTACGCAAACAAACATACGTACCATCTGAGCCTGGAGTCTGTGTGTTATTTGAGCATCCTATCAGAATGTGGATCGGAGTCAGTGGTTCCTTATCCTCATGTGAGATAGGCAGATCTGTCAGGGGACTCAATTCAGTATGTTCTCGGCTTCAATTAAAGTTGACCTCAAAGTCACGAGGGTTGAAATCACGTAAAGTTTTCTTCAGAAGACCCTTGATTATGCGAATTAGTCGTTCCCAGCAACATCCAACGCTAGGATTTGCAGGACAACTAAAAATCCACTCGATTCCATTACGGTCTGCGTCATCGTTCACTTTGATGACATTAAACAGATCCATGTTGTTCTGTAGTTCTTTCCTGGCTCCTATAAAATTTGTTCCATTGTCGCTTCGCATGACCAGAGGAACTCCTCACGGTTCATAAAATTCCGCAAACAGATGATGAAGGCGTCTGACGACAAATTTTCGGCAAATTGGACCAAAGAGATCCACGCCGACGACATAGTTCCGACAACATTATTTCGACAGAAAAAAACGACATAATTTCGATAAAAACGACATAATTTCGATCGAAATTATGTCGTTTTGCAACGAAATAATTTCTACGGGAAAAAAACCACATAATTTCGATCGAAATTATGTCGTTTTGAAACGACATTATTCCGACAGTAAAAAAACGACATAATTTCGATCGAAACGACATTATTCCGACAACAAAATAATTCTAGTTGGGACGTCGAAATTATGTCGTCTTGAAACGACATTATTCCGACAGAAAGTAAACAAGGCTTCGAAATGTTGTCGCTAAGCCCTTGTATTGCAACTGCGGCGATTTAATTCCAACATGCCACAGTTTTGCGAGTTCAAAATTTACTGTCAAATACTTAATCTGAAGTCGCTGTCAGAAAAATGTATGAAATCTTAATTTAAGTCGATCGATCTGTATAATTAAATGTGGTATACCCTGCACACTGGTCCAAATGCCAAAAATTCGAAACATTTTTTTTAACTGTAATGCAAAACCAAATTTTTTTCCAATAGATTATGTTGGAAACAAAACTTGTTTTGTTCCGTGGAACAAAAGTATGTTGGCTTAACGTAACTACTAACACTATATTATTTTTCAATATTTACACAATACGAGAATATTAATCTTTCTTGCCACATTTTGCTCCTTTTCCAAACTATCGCATTTAAAAATCGACAAAAAACATCAAATTTGGTGCAAGTCGGAAAAATCGTTTATATGGCAGCTATGTGAAATAGTGTTTTAAAGTGAATTAAATTTGTTATGTCGTCTAGGGAGCTAAAAACACGTATACAAACCAAATTTTAGTTCAATTGAACAATTAAAAAAAAATAAAAAATATCAAATAGCGCCGCAAATCGAGGCTTATTTGGTAAGTTGCCTTGAGCTCCCAAAATATGAGTTCAATCAAAATTTTAGTTAGTCAATTGCTCAAAAATCAACAAAGTTGGGGCAAATCGGCTGGATAACCGATCCATGGCATGGCAGCTATATAAAGTAATGGTCTTAAACGAGCGAATCTTGGTAAGATGTCTTGGGGGCGCAAAATATGTGTACAAACCAAATTTGGGGCACATACTTCAGTAATTTTTGCAATTTGGACCACTGTGCGCTGGGTCTAATTTCGGCATGTTCTTCGGGGGGACGACATAGTTCCGACGACATTATTTCGACAGAAAAAAACGACATAATTTCGATCGAAATTAAGTCGTTTTGAAACGACATTATTCCGACAGGAAAAAAAGCACATTATTTCGATCGAAACTATGTCGTTTTAAAACGACATAATTTCGACAGAGAAAAAACGACATAATTTCGATCGAAATTATGTCGTTCTAAAACGACCTAATTCCGACAGGAAAAAAACGACATGATTTCGATTCCAGCGACATAATTTCGATTCAAATTGTACTGTCACTGTACACTGTCAGTGTACAGTCACTGTCGGTTGAAGTGTGAAGACGTGTTTTTGTCGAGCTCCGGTTTTATTCGTTGTAAAATCTTTAAAATCAGTTGTTAAAACAAAAACTTTGGACTCGCGATAAAAGACTTTAATGGACATTCATAAGCACTCGTGCTTATGTTGTCCAATAATATCTAATAGTTGATATTTAATTAAATTAAATTAATTAAATGACTACGCGTACAAATTCAGCAAATGCAAGTGCAAAGAACACCAACAACACCATGAGTCAGAGCCAACTCAATGCCCAAATGCAACAACAACAAGACGGTCGCCGGCTTTCTATACAGCGCAACAACGCTTATTTTGCAATTGTCTCTCCCGAGCCCACCAGCACGGCGAGTGTAAGCTCTCATACTACCACCGCGACGTGGAGCTCCCAATGCCCCACCCCCTCTCCTCAGCCCACGATGATGAACTTTTCGGCAAATGCAACAAAAAGTACGGTAACGCTTACTCCAGCGCAATCAACCTGTACAAACTCAACAACAACAAGTATGCAGAAACCAGCGTCAACACAGCACGCGCTCCCACTAACACATACACAAGTGAGCACAACACCAACCACCCGTTCGTATGTGCAGACCGGCATCGATCGGTATGTAAAAATAAACAAACGAAAATTAAGCCCGCAAAACAAAAGAAGCGGTAATACACCAAAATTGAACAAAACAAGCGATAAAAATGCGGACAAAGATCCCCTCACTGGGAATAGGTTCCAAATTCTTGCCAAACAGTCTAACGCTGAGACTGAAGAAAAAGCTGCAAGTGCCGAAAAAACTAAAGCCTCCGCCAATATACATTAGGGATAATAGCTGTACGGCCCTAGTAACAAAGCTTGTCTGGCTAATAGGCAATAATAACTTCTATGTGACATCCGTCAGCAAAGGCAACATACGCGAAACAAAGCTCCAAGTTAACACCGATGACGACTATCGCGCTGTCGATGTTTAAGAGCTGAACATAAAAGCTACTACACCTACCAACTAAAAAGTAGCAAAGGCCTACAAGTTGAAATCAATGGTATTGAATCAAGTGTCCCTGCAACGGAAGTTGCTTATGCTTTGGAAGAAAAGGGATTTAAGGTCAAGTCCGTAATAAACTTAATAAACAGAGACAAAAAACCCCAGCCGCTTTTCAAAGTTGAGCTGAGCCCGGAAGACATAGCTCCTAACAAAAATGAAGTGCACCCCATTTACGAACTACCTTACTTATTGCACCACAGAGTAACTGTAGAGGAACCGCACAAGCGCACAAATCCAGTGCAATGTACCAATTGCCAAGAATTTGGACACACTAAATCCTACTGCTCTCTGCGATCTGTTTGTGTGGCATGCGGAGAGCTGTACAATACTGCCACATGCCCCGCAAACAAGGAGGATCCATCAGTCAAAAAATGCAGTAACTGTGGAGGTAACCACACCGCAAACTACAGAGGTTGCCAAGTATACAAAGATCTGAAGAGCAGGATTAATTCGCGCACGGAATTTGCTCGTTCCAATAAAAACCTTAATACGTTTACACCCTCGCAATCGACCCCTGGAGTCTTCTTCACAAAAGCTACGAGATCGTCTTTTGCCCCATCGACTACTACCCAAGGCGTTTCTTTCGCAAGCGTCTTGAAACAAGGAACGATTTCACACGAAACTCGAACTGAGCCGACTCTGACAACACAACATGTGGAGCAACCTTCAAACCAAAGTAGCTTAGATGCCATGTTTCTATCGTTACAACAAACCCTGAAAGATTTTATGGTGTATATGCAAAACGCAATGCAAGAACAGATGAGAATGCAAGGCCTTCTCATTCAACTGCTCGCTTCGCAACAACCCAAATAATGGCTCTCCTGAGAGTATCACTCTGGAATGCAAATGGCATTCCTCGCCACAAAGTGGAGCTATCCAAATTTCTCCAAGACAATGAAATCGACATAATGCTTCTTGTGGAAACTCATCTGACAGACCGATATAATTTCCAATTATCGGGATATGCATTTTACGGCACAAATCACCCAGATGGTAAAGCCCATGCCTGAACTGGTATCCTAGTCAGAAGCCGCATCAAACATTATCCACTAACGGGATATTCGGAAACCTACCTACAAGCCACATCGATATGCGTAGAATCTAAACGAGGCAATATCACTCTGTCTGCGGTTTACTGTCCCCCACGATTTACAATATCAGAAAAACAATTCTTAGATTTCTTTAATACACTTGGTCAACGCTTCTTCGCTGCGGGTGACTATAACTCGAAACATCCCCAATGGGGCTCCAGACTGACACATCCCAAGGGGAAGCCACTCTACAACGTACTCACGCGCGCATCAAACAAACTCGACTATGTATCTCCGGGAGGGCCTACATACTGGCCAGCAGATCCAAAGAAAATACCCGATCTTATAGACTTTGCTATAACAAGAAAAGTTCCACAATACCTGGTAACTGCAGAAGCCCTTGCAGACTTGTCGTCAGACCATTCTCCAATAATATTCACCCTTCTGGAGTGCCCTCAGATCAGACAATATCCTCGGAGACTGACTTCACACAAGACAAACGGGCTCAAATACAAAAAATATATCAGCAGTCACATCGAGCTGAGCCCGACCATAAACAGCGAAGTAGACATTGAAAACTCAGTAGAAGCCCGCAGCTCTATCATTACTGCTGCTGCTCGTCATTTAAACCCCCAAACAACAACAATAACTCCTAAGCAAGATAGTAGATTAACGAACAGCTACATAGACCGACTGGTGTCTGAAAAGCGGCATGCAAGAAGAGAATGGTAGCACTATAGGTCGCCTGCGTCAAAAAATCGTCTGAGACTTGCGGAACGCATACTTCGCAAAGCACTCGAAGCGGAAGAGCAGCTAGCCCATAGCCGTTACATAGAAAAACTATCGCCTACAAGCACCAAATTTCCCCTATGGAGAGCACATGCAAGCAAAAAGCCACCTGCAAAGGTAGACACGCCTTTAAGGGACCAGAGTGGAAGTTGGGCCCGCAGTGACGAAGAGAAGACAAATGTCTTTGCACTTCACCTTAGAAATGTCTTCCAGCCAAATCCACCAACTAATGGCTATGCACTTCCATTGGTTCCCATCGCCGCACAAACTGACCCAATTAAAGTTCATTCACTTGAAATAAAAAATGCTATCGGAGATCTACAACCCAGAAAAGCGCCTGGACATGATCTTATTACGCCTAAAATGATTATGGAACTTCCAAGTCCTGCCATAACATACATCTCAAGACTTTTCAATGCAGTACTGCGATGTGGATACTTCCCAACCCAATGGAAAAAGTCCACAATCATAATGATCCATAAACCAGGAAAGGATAAAACCCAAGCGTCATCGTATAGACCCATTAGTCTGCTACCTTGCTTATCAAAACTTTTTGAGAAGATCTTACTCCGTAAAATTGATTCCCATGCACAAAATATCATTCCATCACACCAATTTGGGTTCCGAGCTAAACACGGGACTATTGAGCAAGTCAACCGCATAACTTCCGATATTCGGACTGCGTTTGAAAACCACGAATACTGCTCTGCCATTTTCCTAGATGTTGCCCAAGCATTTGACCGCGTATGGTTGGACGGTCTTACATTCAAGATAAAGACAATGCTTCCACCAAATACACACAAAGTCCCAGAAAGTTACGTCAGTAACAGAGTATTTACAGTTCGTCAAAATGAGTACACAACAGAAGAGTTCACCATAGGAGCCGGAGTACCGCAGGGAAGTGTTCTTGGTCCTTTCCTATACGTACTATACACTGCCGACATACCAACAGAGTCTCGACTTACAATTAGTACTTTTGCGGATGATAAGGCAATATTAAGCAGATCACGATGTCCAATTACCGCAACAAGACTTTTGGAAAGCCATCTTACCGACGTGGAAGAGTGGCTGGCCTACTGGCGTATTAAAATCAACGAGCAAAAGTGTAAGCACGTGACGTTCACACTCAACAGAAGCACCTGTCCCCAGCTATCACTAAACGCGACATTGATCCCGCAATCAAACGATGTTATATACCTAGGTGTACACCTTGATAGAAGGCTCACATGGCGCAAACACATAGACTCGAAAAAACTTCAGATAAAGCTTAAGGCCAACAGCCTTCACTGGCTAATTAACTCCCGTTCCCCTCTAAAGCTGGAATATAAAGTCTTACTGTACAAGAGCATCATAAAGCCTGTCTGGACCTATGGCTCGCAGCTATGGGGAAATGCTTGTGCGAGCAGCGTGGACATCCTCCAAAGATCACAGTCGAGAATCCTTAGAACCATCACTGGAGCGCCATGGTACATTCGCAATGATTGTATCCACAACGACCTCAGCATCCCACTGGTTGAAACTGAAATAGAGGAACTTAAGCGCAAATATTCTGTGAAGCTTCTTGCCCACCCAAACCAACTTGCAAAATCTCTCACCATGCTGGCAACTAGGGATGCCGGAAATAATATCGAAATATCGAATATCGATATTTTTGTCAAAAAAAACGATATATCATTATCGAATATTTGTATGAGGCGATATATCGCATATCGAATATTTTATGGCGATTTCTTTCGGCGATATTTTGCTTCCAGCGCTCGGTCACACTGTTGCATTCAACTGTTTCTTGTGGTTTTTTGGCGAGCAAAAAAATGTTTTAAAACATAAAAATATGTTTACTTTTTAAGTTAAGCGTCTTCCCTCAATCCCATCAGAATGTATCATGAATAAGATTCCAAAACTTCCTTTGTTGTAAATGAAATAAAATACATATCTTTTGTCAAACTTATAAAAATACAATTAATCTATTTTGTAAAATGTAGTTCCTATTATGCGTCAAATGACATCTTAATTACCTCAATAGACCAGCTTATAGTAAAGACACTTTGCCATTTAGACTCATTTTGTGAAAATATCGAAAATATCGATATTATCGATATTTTTTGACCTAAAATATTTATATCGAAATGATACTTTTTCAATATCGCTAAAAATATCGATATAGATATTTTTGAAAAATCCGGCATCCCTACTGGCAACGCATTCTCGCCTCCGAAGAAACGACCTGCCAACCCAGCGACTGACTTAAAGGGCCGTAGAACACAAACTACCTCCTCCAATGGGGGATAGTTTTTAAAATAGTTTCTAGATTAAGATTTGAAAAATTATTGTTAGTTACTTTAAGAGAAGATCCAATAAATACCAACCAAGCATAAAAAAAAAAATTTTACTGGCCGAAATTATGTCGTCGAAATTAAGTCGATATGCCGGAATTGAAATGAAACAATTACAATTGATAATTTTGAATTAGCATTGAAATGAAATAATTCCAATTCATTATTCTGAACTAGCATTGAAATGAAATAATGTCAATTGATAATTTTGAATTGGCATTAAAATGAAATAATTTCAATTGATAATTTTAAATTGGCATTGAAATTAAATAATTTCAATTAATTAAGGGAGAATAAATCTTTTATTTCCGAAATGGAAACCGGAAACCCACTTTGGGGGGAACAATAAGTAAGATTACTAACAGCCATACAAATTAATGCCAGGGAAATTTGAAGGGAAGTTTCAATGTGAAGATTTTACTTTTATGTGCTGTCTGTGTGCAAAGTTTGTTTGGCAGACCTCTCACACGCACAGCACAATAATGTAAAATCGAAAATCCACATTGAAATTTCCCCTTGCCATTTACTTGTATGGCCGTTACGAGTCTGGTTGTTCTAGGGTCTTTGTTGAGACCCGCCATTGCTAATTTTTGGAGTGCGCCTTACTTCTTATTATAATATAACTTTTGATCACTACTTTGTGAATTCACCCACTGTGCTGAGTCAGAGTGCCTCCTCCTGCAACCAAAGATCATTTTGGGATGCCTTCCATCGAAAAGAATTACAGGGGCCGGGACTTTGAACAAGAGGAATGATCCCATTATCACCCGGAAACGGAGAATGGAAATATTGCCTGCAAAAATAATGCCAATGCCACGCTTGGATGCATGTATTTAGAACTGGCATTATATCCTTTCAATGCCAATTGAGAATTTCACCAATGTGCTGAGTCAGAGTGCCTCCAACTGCCACCAAAGATTATTTTGGAAAGCCTCCCATCGAAAAAAATAACAGGGGCCGGGACTTTGAACAAGAGGAATGCCACGCTTGGCATTAGTAATTAACAATTATAATTCAATTTTCACTGAAAATTTCAATGATAATTCAGATGCATGTATTTTGAATTGGTATTATTTCATTTTAATGCCAATTCAAAATTATCAATTGAGATTATTTCATGTTGGTTCAAAAACAGAGTACGTATCAAATCGGCCAATTCCTTGAGTCACCCAAATCAGAACACACGACGCAAGTGTGAGCACGACAAACGTTTATTAGAGACTAAATAAGGAATATGAAAAGTACAGCGATCATGGCACAAAAGGGAACATACAAAGATAGTTATGGACTATCGCATAGTGATGTGCAATGAGAACAATTCAACTTGCATGTTCAACACTTCTTCTCAAGTTAAATTGCTCTTTACAATTTCATTTAAGCTTCTAAGCCAAGTGCTTTTACAAATTTGTTATGCTTCTCTTTTTGCAAGTTCTTTGTAAATACATCGGCAATATTTTCGTTGGAGGGAACATATTTAATACAAATCTTGTTGTTAGCAATGACTTCTCTGATGTGGTGATACTTGATGTCAATATGCTTGGTTCGCTTGTGATGAACGGGATTTGTAGCGATCTGCTGTGCACTCAGGTTGTCACCGTTGAGTTGAATGGGCTCTGCTGACGGATGACAAGCTATTTCTTCTAACAGCCGACGTAGATATATTGCTTCTTTGCAGGCAGTGGACAAAGCAACATATTCGGCCTCAGTACTACTGAGCGCAACCAATCTTTGCTTCTTCGATTCCCACGAAAAAGCCGAACCTCCAAGGTGAAAACCGTAGCCCGTGTACGATTTTCTATCCAGACTATCGTTCGCCCAATCTGCATCGACATACGCATGCAAACGTTGGCCAGTTTTGCGATAGTGTAGCTTTAGGTCGATCGTCTTCGACAAATATCGCAAAATGTGCTTTGCGCCGGACTCATGCTCAACATGCGGGTCGGAATTTCTCTGTGCCAATTTACTAACAGAGTGCATGATGTCAGGACGCGTTGAAATAGCCAAGTACATTATAGACCTAATGAGCGATTGGTAATCTGTGACATCTGCTCTGCCACAGCTTTCCCCAGTGCAGCAAATACTAAATCCGGGATCCAAAGGCGTCGAAACAGAACGACATAAGTTCATGTTGTACTTTTCGAGCAGACATTTGATGTACTGTTTCTGACTAACAGAAATGGGACCACGCTCTCCCTCACGCCTTATTTCCATTCCCAGGAAATGATGCAACGTCCCTCCGTCTTGGATATCAAAGCTACCTTGTAGCTTCTTCTTAATGTCAACCAAGTCGCTTTTTCTTGAGCAGGCTATGATGATATCATCCACATATATGGCTATCAAATTGTACGAGTTTTGGCGAATCTTCTTGTACAAACACGGTTCTCCTTTGGTAGCCACAAAACCAAGTTTTCTCAATGCGTCATCCAAGGTACTATTCCATGCCCTACCAGACTGCTTAAGGCCATATAAAGCTTTATTAAGCTTCAAGACACGATTTGGATATTTCTGGCTAGCGAAATTCTCGGGCTGTTTCATATATACAATTTCGCTTAGCTCGCTGTTCAAATATGCATTTGAAACGTCCATTTGGTGGAGATACAATTCCTTTTCTGCGGCTATAGCTAGCAATAACCGTATATTTTCATAGCGAATTACGGGTAAAAATGTCTCATTTTAATTCACTCCAAACTGCTGGCTGCATCCTTTAGCAACCAACCTAGACTTGAACCTTTCAATGTTTCCTTGATTATCGCGCTTTACTCGAAAGACCCACAAAGAACCAATGGCTGTTGTGCCTGAAGGAAGGTCCACCAATGACCAAGTCTTGTTAGCGATAAGAGCCTCGTACTCTTGCTTCATAGATTTTTTCCACTCTGACGAATGCTTGCCAGTTAACGCCTGCTTCACATTATTTGGCGTATCGATATCATGATAGCTAACAATATTATTGACCATATTGTACTCTTTCTTGGGCCTACCACGTTGTCCAGTAGCTTGGGTCTGCCTGGACCACGCCGACTACCTTGGTCTTCAGTAGAGCTACTTGACGAATCCTCTTCATCGTCAAGACTCTCGAACTCGTCTTCATCCTCCTGTTGATGAAAAGTTTGTACTTCTTCTGGAGCCACCGCATCTTGGTCAACTTGTTCCGGAGCAGCTTCTCCTGGACCAACTCCCTCTGGAGCTGCTCTCTCGCCATATGCTTCTTCTGGAGCCACATCTTCCGGATCTGCTTGCCCACGTTTTGCTTTTTCACCTTGCCATTCACCTTGTAGAAACTCTAGGATGAAAGAAGTGAAATCATTACTCTTTGAAGCATGATCAACAGATGTTATTTCGCCCTCCACAAATTTTACATCCCGCCTCTCCACGACTTGCCGAGCCTCTCTGTCGTACAGCCGATATGCTTTGGCGGTAAGCGAGTATCCAACGAAGACGTACTCTCTACCCTTTGGACGAAATTTGTTGTGATGCATCTTATCAAGGGCGTATACACGCGAACCAAAAATACGTAAGTGTGTAACTTTCGGCATCTTCCCGCTCCAAACTTCAAGGGGAGTTACACCGCTCAATGCCTGTGATGGGGATCTATTGCGCAAATAGCATGATGTCGAAATGGCTTCTGCCCACAAAGGCTCCTCAATATTAGCATGGACCATCATGCTTCGCGCCATTTCAACAAGGGTCCTGTTCGCTCTCTCAGCCACTCCGTTTTGCTGAGGAGTATAAGGCACCGTCAGCTGTCGTTTGATGCCACACTTGCTCAAATATTCATCAAATCTCCTGTTGATGTATTCCCTGCCATTGTCGCTACGAATGGCGTTTATTTTCATCTGCGTTTGACGCTCAACTAAATTTTTGAAAATTTCAAACTTCTCAAACGCCTTATCTTTTGATTTCATAAAATACACAAAGATTCTTCTGGAAAAATCATCGATAAGCGTGATGAAATACTTGGCGCAGCCTATCGATTGCACATTTATCGGTCCACACACGTCAGTATGAACTAGTTCCAACAATCGAGTTGCACGCCCTGTGCACTTTTTAGGAAATGGCCAAAACACAAATTTTTGACTTGTTACATGTGTTACAATTTATTTCAGCCGGAATGTTTTTCACATCAATGCCATCCACGAGATGATTCGTAATCAAGTCTTTAAGGCTCCGAAAGTTTAAGTGGCCATTGCGATTATGCCAAATAACAGCCTTCTCTTGCATTGAAAACAACCGGCTTTTACTTGTGCGTGTCTCTCTTTGAACACAACCGAGTGCCCATATTTCATGGCTTTGCTCACGGAATAAAAGTTCATCTGTAATGCTGGCACATACAGAACATCTTGCAGCAGAATTTCACAATCACTTGTCTTTATTCTCACTTGGCCTCTACCAGGTGATTCAATTACTTTGTCTGCAGCTAACATAACTTTGTCCTTTTCTTCGACAAAAGACACAAACAAATTTTTCTCACAGCACATATGGGATGTCGCCCCACTGTCCAAGCACCATGTTTTCTTCGTTATGTTTTCTCTATTCACTGCCGCAAAAGCCGAAAACGAAATCGTTTCTCTATCCCGATTCTGTTCTTCTTGTTCGCTTTTGTCCTTCTTCTTTTCTTTACACTGCACCGCTTTGTGGCCGCGCTTACCACATTTAAAGCAAATTCCGCCGAATTTTTCATTTTGCTTTGTGCGTGTATTCATTTTACCGTTTCGCGATCCCGCGTAAAACGCTTGCTGTTTACCGTTCATTTCACTATCTCGCTCACTGTTCTCTTTTATTCTTTCAGCCTCTGCCAAAAGCTTAACCTTGAGCAATTGAAACGACGGCAATGAATCTCTCGTTTCCATTGCCACGACAAAATGTTCATATTCTGCACTCAAACTGGACAGCAAAATTATCACTTTTAGCTCTTCATTTAATTCAAGATTTACTTCGGCCAGCTTGTTTATTATTTCCACAAAATTATTCACATATTGAACCATATTGTCTCCTGCCGAATACTTTGAGCCTAAAAGTTTTTTGTACAGCGACACTTTTTGCAGCGGTCCGCTCGACACATGCACTTCGCGTAACTTGGCCCATGCCCATGACGCAAGTGTGAGCACGACAAACGTTTATTAGAGACTAAATAAGGAATATGAAAAGTACAGCGATCATGGCACAAAAGGGAACATACAAAGATAGTTATGGACTATCGCATAGTGATGTGCAATGAGAACAATTCAACTTGCATGTTCAACATTTCATTTCAATTATAATTCAAAATTATTAATTGACATTATTTCATTTCAATGCTAGTTCAGAAAAATGAATTGAAATTATTTCATTTTAATGCTAATTCAAAATTATCAGTTGTAATTATTTTATTTTAATGACATTTCAGAATTCAGATTTGAAACTATTTTATTTCAATGCCAATCCAGAATTACGAATTTGCATTATTTTATTTTAATGCCAATTCACAGTTACGAATTGGCATAATTTTATTTCAATGCCAATTAAAAATTGTTAATTGGAATTACTTCAGTTCAATGCCAATTCAAAATATTTTTTTGAATTATCATTTAAAATTTAATGCTAGTTCAAAAATGTTGCTAATGCTTCTGGACCCAACCCTGGTCATTGACATACACAGAGAAGAGTGGGGGCCGTAGGACTGAACCTTGAGGGACCTGACATACAAGATCCCGAAACCTCTACTTGTTTTCTAACATACAAATAGGCTATAAAAGGACGCGTTACAGTTGAGGAAAAGTTGTACAGATTTTTAAGCTGTGGTACTTCAAATGGTGTGGTAGACTGCAACAAATGCCTTACTGAAATCTAGTAGGGATAATAATGTTAGATAATTGTTTTTGTCCACCTGCCTTTGGATTTCTTCTACTATCTTTAAAAAGGCTGTTGTGCAGCTTCTGAACATTTGATAACCTGATAATAGTTGGCTTGAACAGCCATTAGCTGTTCAAATACTTTTGCAAAAAAAAGGGTGAATAGAAGTTTTGTCTTTTGGAATGGGTATAATTTATGCATCTTTCCAACAGTCAGGAAATACAGAGGTTGTGAATATCGCATTAGAGAAATAGGTGATGTGATCAAGAGAAGGCAGTAATATATTTAAGAACTTTTGGTTTACTTTATCTAAGCCTTCCGCATTTGAATACACTTTCAGGACACATTCAAGGCCATCACATGAACTTACACACTCAAAACTAAAGCTATTATCACATAGGGGTAAGACGTTCAGGTACATATTTTGGGTTGCTGCAGGTAAATTACAATTTAAAAATTTTGTGTTCAGTTCTTCCAAATCCGGCTAAAAATACTGTTGCTGTTTCGGTTGGATACTTTGCTAGTAATCCAGGTTGCATATGGCAAAGTATACCAGACTGTATGGAATTATTTCCGTCATATTGAAGGCAAATTTGCTCCGTTGGGCGATTCAACACCATGGCCTATATTTATTTTTTTTAAACCCCAAATTTGACCATAGAAATGCTTGTCACCCATTAAAATAAGTCAGCTTTAAATTAGCATAGCCAACGTTTTTACAAAAACCGCTGCAGTATTCGGAGCAATGATGAAAAATTAAATAATTTCATAACATTTTACATACCCGATGGCTTTATAAAGTTTCCATTTATATCCAAACTTGCAAAGCTTTGGAATTGAAAATCGCTTTCATCTCTCTTGCATCTTGTAGACTTATTTCTTTTCACATATATTTCACCATCGGCACAACATTTTCGAATACAGGTTACCGAGTCACATATTTTAATTTCGTTACACGTTCGAATCAAAAAATTATGATTCGCTTGAATTGGTATAAACAATAATGAGTGATTGTGGTTAGAGGAACCATCGAGTGCCTCAATACAAAATTCATTTGTTTTTAGCCTTTTGGTACCGTCTCTCCAGCTCATAAGATTGTTACTAAAAGTAACTTCTTCCGCAGAGACTGTATATTCTACTAAAACTCGATTGTTCGGGCAATCAAACGAATTATCAAAAAAAACGACGGGGCTGTCAAAAATAGAGGAATACATCTGAAAGTCTATTTCTGCAAAAGAGCACTTTTTTAACTTTGAACTGTATGAGTATCCATGGGGACAGCACTTATTGATGAGTCCAAGGCTTTGTTGTGATTCATCGACATTAGAGTTACATGTGCAAGCAATGAGACTATTGTTTAATAACGCCAGACATGATCGGTTTCCCAAGTAAAGTGGTATTTTAATTTGTTGGGAAGTATTTAAAAATATACAGCTGCCACACTCTGAGGACTCATCTCCAATTTCCAGTCCGTACCCTTTAGGAAATTTAATTTTCTCTAGAACACCGACATCAAGATCACCAAGAGCCGGTTGGCTCATATCTGTAACACATTTAAATGTGTTCAGCATGTCTGAGCTACTGTATTCAATAAAAGTCGAGTCTGAATTGCAGCATATTCCGATTGCATTAATTTTCGTTATGCAGATTATTACTAAGCACACTAGAGAATGGCGTACAAACATGGCAACAATTTTATGGATTTTGATTTTGGAATTGACTTTATTATAATTTTAAAGTTATCAGTGCCTACATGTATATATATGTACGTCTTAAAGCACTATCACACATGTACGAGTATTGCAGACAGGCATGTACTGCACATTTTGTCTATAATATTTTTTTTTTAATCATCGTTTTTTGGTACCAATGGTACAAACAAAACTCTAATCTAATCACTGAATTGACGCCGACGAATGCGTAAGTTTGAACCGAAGTGCTTTGGGCTTCCAACTGAACTGAAGGCATTCACACCTCTTCGCAATAAGAAATTGATATAAGAGTAAACAATTAATCCATAAGTATTTCCATCCATTTATATGTATTTGTAAGTGTGTATACACACGTATGTTTGTTCGTATATTAGATCCGGGGGGCCACATCCAAATGTACATATCGATTTATACGCATAAATTGTGTGCATATATGTAGAATCATGTGTACATGTATTGCACAGCTTATGTACGTACTTTGTGTACAAGAGTAAATATGTAAAGTAACATCAAGATGAAATTAATTATATTTTTTCGCTATTTATCATCTTGGCGCACTCACGTCATTAACCATTCCAGTGGAAGATTCTGAAAGCGGGCATTAGCAATTGGACTACCACAAAAAAAGAGACTTGTAATACCTTGATTTCGTCAACAAACCACTCATAACACAAACTGCTAGAAATATGGTATAATTTATATTATATATTAAAATTTCTAATGAAAATTTTTAAACTAAATATAAGTAAAGCCGCTGCAGTCGAATACCCCGACTACAAAATACCATGTTCATTTGTTTTCATTATTTTTTGAAGAATGTATTCCAAATCTGGAACAAACTTGATCTGCGTACGGTATACACCTACCTTCAGACTCTATCTCTAATAGCTGATATACACTAGGAGTGCGTTATGCATTAATATTCAGCTTTTTATATCCGTTACTCGGTATACTAGGGTATACTAAAGTCGTGCAAATGTATGTAACAGGCAGAAGGAAGCAAGAATAAGTATATGTGCCCAATATCTATAACTTCACAAATTTTCATAAAGATCGGGTAATAATTGGCAGAGTTTTAAGGTTATAAAATACGTTGCATACTTTGCAGAAGTATGCTCTGCTTGCTAACATAATGGTGATATGTTTACGTTAATGTTAATTCTCTGTAGACTCCTATTGTCTGAAGGCAGATCAAGATTGTTTTTTAAATAGTTCGATATGTGTTGTTTTCGCGAACTTAAATTTTTGGCGAACATGGAGCTGTTTAAACCATTCTGGTTTAATCAGCTCAAGTCGACTCGTAGGTCCCCATAATTCATCATATGTTCTGACCCCATTGTTTTCGCAATGGCCTCCTCGTGGTGTTCCCTGGGTACTGATTGTTTTTTAATCGGAAGCCAATTCGAGCGACGTTTTTATAGCAACTCCTATAAGTATTTGATCTTTATAACTTATTAAAATCTGTGAATTGAGGTTCTTTTTAACTTTTACCGACTGAGTAACGGGTATTAGCCGACTTCAACTTACGCTCTCGTTTTGCATGGGAAAAAAGCTGATTGTCACCTATTAACTCATAACGCACTCCTAGTGTAAATAGCCGATTATAGTCTCAGAGATCGACGCGTTCATGCAGACAGACGGAAGGATAGACAGATGGACATGACTATATAGACTCGGCTGTTCAGGCTGACCTCCCTGTTACATACATTCGCACAACTTCATGATCCCCCTTTTACTATTCTTAATGGCTCAAGCCCAACTATAACAAACCCTGTACCAACAAAATTACGCTCAGCATAAATTTTGATGCTGCAGTAGCAGCTGAAAGCAGCGTTGCTACTGCCCAGCAGCAGCGAACAGTCTTTTGATCATAACTCGACAACCGTTCATCCGATCTTTACCAATCCTCTGGCGGATCGATAAATAATCCTGATTACTAAATATGTCTATAAGGTACGAACCTTTTAACGACATTATTTCAACTAAAAAAGTTGAAGCAAGTCAACTTTCAACGGTTCACCCAATGAAAATATAATTTACAAATGAAGGTTTTTAATGAATAATAATGAATAATGAAATTTTATAGAATAATTTCATTTTCGCTTTAAGCAATGTTAGTTGAGTGATTTTTCAAGCTGACCAATAGATGGCGTTTCTAGCTTGATTATTTGGCTGGCCATTTTATTATATACATATCTGC
This sequence comes from Lordiphosa fenestrarum, assembly GCA_035044985.1. Classification (NCBI taxonomy): domain Eukaryota; kingdom Metazoa; phylum Arthropoda; class Insecta; order Diptera; family Drosophilidae; genus Lordiphosa; species Lordiphosa fenestrarum. The sequence continues at coordinate 41,991 of JAWNNO010004234.1, forward strand.
CATATGATACATTCTTTAGATTTTGATGAAATTGTGCAAAATTGTGCTGAAGCAGATAATATTAATAACTGGCAAGTTTGAAGAAGCCAAAAATGAACAAAAAAAACTTGTACTCATCATGACTATTTTTTCGACTGATCTTTTCTATGGTCATCCGATTTTGACCAAACTTTAAAGAATTAGGTAAAAATAAAAAAAAGAAATAAATGAATGAAATAAAAAATAAGTACATATTCATTACTAAAACTGTTTACATCCTATCTTTTCTATAATAAATAGTTGTCCGATTTCGACCAAACTTAGTGATATTATGGAAATACATAGAAAACTAGTAAATACGGAGTTTGAAGACGTTTCCTTAAAAACAAAAGGTTGTCTCATTAGAACTAGCTTTTTGGCCGATCGTTCCCATGCCAACTACATATATGCTATAGTTATCCGATTCGGCCGGCTCCGACATATGTGCAGCGTATTGTACTACATGACTTCGAGTAAAGTTTGTTTGAGATAGCTTTAAAACTGACGGAGGAGATAGCATAGAAACAGACGAACAGACGGACATGGCTAGATCCACTCAGCTCGACTTGCTGATGAAGAATATATACATTTTATGTGGGTCGGATATGTTTTCTTGTAAGCGCTAAAACATCTGGACGATACCCTCAGCAAAGGTATAACATTTTGGGATAGGGGAGTGGGAAAACCACGACCTAAATTTTCTGGCGATACTATAATACAGTGCTGCATTAAAAAACAAAAAAGAAAGTCGGTCAAGCCCGACTATAACATACTCTGTACCAAGAAAGCTTGTCTTTTGATCATAACTCGAAAACCGTTCATCCGATCTTCTTCATTTCTTTGGCGGATCGATAAGTTATTCTAATAACTAAATATGTCTAGAACAAACAAGCCATCTATCTTCAAAGCTGTAGGAGATATGACGTTTTTTCTAAAATGCGGGGGCGGGAGGGGGCGTGGTCAAAATTGAAAATAAACTTGATCTGCCTGCAGACATAAGAAGCATATCTGAGCCATCTCTGTGATCTGTGAGTTCATACGGACAGACAGACGGACAGACTGACAGACGGACAGACTGACATGGCTATATCGACTCGGCTGTTGATGCTGATCAAGAATATATATACTTTATGGGGTCGGAGATGCTTCCTTCTGGATGTTACATACTTTTGCACAAACTTATAATACTCTATTTACCTACGGTACAGAGTATAAAAACCGGGATAAGACCTCCGAATTCCGATAAAACGGACTTCTGTAAGCATCACCACAAGCCCAGTTTTTCAACTGTAAATTAATTTTAACTTAATTGTTAAAGGTTCAAAATACAAATCGACAAAACTCTGCAAACACGGACAGGGTCATTGGAAACGTAGTCTAAATATGCGTTAATCGTTCAATTGGTCCTCTAAAAGAAGCCAGACCTAACTTATTGAAGTTCTTTAAAAGCGCACGGTATATTTTTGTTAAAAATAAAAGGAAAGTTAACTTCGTCTCGTCTACCCGATTTGTTCTAGGCGTGCGGTTTTTCCCGAACTTTTCAGAATTTCGCGCGCTACTCTTGGTTTTCCGGGGTCGGGTTGAAAAAGCGGTTTGACGTTATAGTCGCGCGATTGGCCTGCTCACGTGCTCTGATTAAGTGCTATATGGCCACTGCTGGGCCAAGGCGAATTTTGTCTTCTGCTTTTCTTATCTGCTGCGTAGCTCAAGAGCAAAGTGTAGAGAGCCACCAATTAAGCTCTTAATGGAATGGAAGGTGCTCTTAATGGGAACGAGCTCAATAATAAGCAAAGCAAAACAACGCCTGTTTGCTAGTTGTTATGGTGAGCAAGATAAGCAAATGCACTTTATCTTAAAAATGGGGAATCGCAGGGCAATAAATTTTATCCCAAATGGCAACTTGGCGATGCCTTGAAGTTCGGCCTCAAATAAAGCACCAATCCTGCAAATATGGGTTTGGAAAAAAATCTAACCTCCGCTAGCCACTTTAACTTTTTCTGAGAGACTTACCCTACGGATCTGGAGCAGGTATAATTGTTAAGTCTTTTTCCAAATGGGCTGGCTGCTACTTTATGATGTAAGCTGGCACATGCGAGTATTATAACTTTAACTTTAACTGGCAAAGGCTTATGTTTCACGTCTGATTCTGATCTGACCAAATTGGAATATAAATGCCTAAGCTGCTGGTGGCGCCCGGGAAACTATACAACAGCGATAAAAGAAAGTCGCCATCTTACTCTTGACTCTGTTAGCCACTTTCCCCACTTGTGAATTAAGTTTTTGGGCTTTTATTTTATTAAGTGTTTTCTTCCAAGAGTGTCAATTAAGAACTAACGTACTTCTTAGAGCTGTGTGCAAACTAACTGAACATATTAGAAAAGTTTTAAGTGTCGTGTGCAAAATAACGTTTAGCTGCGTTTGGTTTGTTTTGGTCTTCATATTTGTTTTCGACTTGTGCAGACTGTAGCGGCTGCGCTGAGGGATACAGTAGAACTTCGAATACATAACTCCTCCCATCATTAAGAATGTTAATCCTCGTTAATCCTCGTTAACTATAATAGTCCGACGCTCGTTCTTATGGCTTTTATACATTTTCTTAAGCACTATTGTTAGTTTGATATTTTTACAATGATCTTTGTTTCTTTTAGTTATTTTATATTTATCTCTAATCAATAATATAACCGTACAATATAATAACAAATCTTCAGATATATCATTTTGCTTCAATATACATAAAAGCCAAGTTTTTTTCGAATTCAATTTCTTCTTAGTTTTTCTTATTTGTACTAACGTGCATCTTCTAGTGTTTGTTCATAGGCATTATATTACCATCACTAACTTCTTTAGGGTGATCATTTACATATTGAACTGCGAACTTATTTCTTCCGCTTGAACTTAGTCCTATGTCTCCTTATATTTCTACTAGCTTTATTTACCAGCGGCTTCGCTCGCTTTGCATCAATTTGTTACTAATTTATCATGCTGGTAATATTTTATGTGATGCTTTCAAAAAGCTCATGGAGCTGATCAAATGAAGATCAAAAGAGTTGCATACAACAACTTTCCGCATATTTTTTAACTTTGTGGGTTGATTTTAAAAATATTTAAAGTCCCGTATTCCGTACTTTTTTGAATGTAGCTCAGAAAATACGTTTGAAGCTAATCGCTGGAAACTAAACTTTAATACAATCTTGACCACTAATATTCTACCCATGGTGCTGACTTTGTCGAATCAACAGTCGTTGTGCAATCTTCAATATCGTCATTGTTCTCGTTACCGTTACTGTTACCGCTATCGTTATAATTTTCGTTTTCGTTATCTTTATCGCTATTTCTTAGTATAAGACAACTTAGTTAGTACAAACTTAGTTTCATGTAAGTTGGATGAAATAAAGTTTATTGGATTCGGAGTTTCCGGAAGTTTTCCGAACTTAGGGCCAAATTTCCAAAAAAAAATTTCGGTTGCAGAACCCTTTTTCCGGCCCTACGGTCAAATTTTCCAACATCGGAAAATGACATCTCAATTTATTTCACTTACTATCCTTACTACACGAATTTTAAGTCAATCGGGATAAACATTGAATTTTGCAGATCGAATTTTCCTGCAATTTTCTTTTGGGTGGATTTTCCAAAATCGGCAAAACACGTATCCAATTATTTCGTATACTTTGCTTACAAACCGAGTTTCAAGTCAATCGGATAGTAAATAAAATTTTCCCCATACAAGCTTTTCCGACACTTTTGCGGGAATTTTCCGGCACTACGGTAAAATTTTACAACATCGGAAAATGACATCTCAATTATTTCACTTACTTTCCTTACAAACCGAATTTCAAGTCAATCGGAAGAAATATAGTTATTTAGTGTTGGGCAGAAATCTTCTGCACCAATGGAATGATCTGTTAAGGAAGAATAGAAAAACGCGGACCGCCGTGCGTGTGTTCCCTTACAACATTTATTTGTGACTGACCATTTCTCTTGGAATACATTCGTTAGTGACGACAAAGAAAAACTACTTCATGCGTGCATTGCTAGAGATGTGCATTATTTTCAACACCCTTCCTCAATGCGAGTATGTTTACATGTTATTCAAATCAAATTTAACATTTCGGTAAACTTTTCATGTTTCCTCTTAGGAAGACTCTTGGTTAGGATATCAGCTATCATTTCAGTTGTGCTAGCATACTTCAACAAAATTTGACTCTATTTTACAACTTCTTTTACAAAATGATATCTAATATCAATATGTTTCGTCCTCGAATGATGCACTGGATTCTTCGCCAGTTCCTGTGTACTCAGGTTATTACAGGGTAGTTGGAGTACTCTCGTCCCCACAGCCAATCTCGGCTATTATCCGCCGCATAGCTATTGCCTCTTTGCACGCTGATGAAAGAGCCATGTACTCCGCCTCGGTACTGCTAAGCGCCACACTACGCTGTTTCTCCGAACGCCAAGCAATTGGTCCTCCTGCCAAGAGGCCCGTAGCCCGTATAGGACTTCCGGTCGATTCTATTGCCGCCCCAATCCGCATCCACATAACCAGTAAACGGTTGCCCACACTCTTTGTAGTGTATCTTGAAGTTTACAGTTGATGCCAGGTACCTTAGGACGTGCTTTACGCCAGCCAAATGCTCAGAAGGCGGATCTTGGTTCCGCTGAGCCAACTTTGCAACTGCATGCAATATGTTGGGTTTAGTGAGTGCGAGCCACATCAGCTCGCCAATCATGGATTGATAAGTTGCAGGATCAACATTTTGACACTGCTCACCGGTACAAGCAACTTGGTACCCCGTATCCAATGGTGTAGACGCCGACCGACAGTTCTCCATGCCATGTACACGCAATAACTCCATGGTTGCTCCTAGCTCACCTTCACGTTGCACCTCCATGCCCAAAAAGAGATTTAGCGGGCCCTTGTCAGCGCATTCAAACGACTTTGCTATAGTCGACTTTATGTTCACCAAATCCTCCTTTGATTGGCACGCTATAATTAAATCTTCAACATAAACCAGGATTTACGATAGGTTACCTTCTCCGAGCTGCTTATAGAGACAAGGCTCATTGTCACAAGCAACAAAGCCCAATCCTGTGAGAACGCTATCGAGTTTGGAATTCCATTCCCTCTCTGACTGCTTCAAACCATATATTGCCTTTTTAAGCAACAAATCTTTATCTGGGTCGGCCTGGTTAACATATCCTTGTGTCTGCTTCATAAAAACTGTATCGCTGAGTTCGCTGTTGAGGTATGCCCGACATCCATTTGATGTAGGTACAGTTTCAGCTCCGCCGCTAACGCCAACATAAATCGCACACTCTCCATCCTGCAAACTGGGGAAAACGTCTCTCCGTAGTTTACGGCGTACTGCTGGGAGCAACCTTTTGCAACCAGCCGCGCCTTAAACCGTTCTAGTTGGCCATGTTTGTCGCATTTCAGACTGTACACCCACTTGGATCCAACTGCACGCTGCCCTTTTGGTAAATCCGAAATCTGCCATGTCTTGTGCCCCATATTCCTTTTGCATTGCTTTTCGCCAATATAAAGCATGCACACTCTTCACTGCCTCCCCGTAGGTTGCTGGTATAGGGACATCCTCCTGATCTAGGGCGTTCAGTATATTGAACTGCTTCTTAGGTCGACCAGGCTTACCAGTTCGAACCAACTTTGGCCTGCCAGGACCAACACATACCACTTTTACCGTTGACTCTTCTTTTTCAGTTGGATCATTGGAGCTGTTGCCATCAGTGTCATCATCACTGGTAGATTCTAGATCGCCATCTGCTCCACCAGTGTTAGCAGTCTGCTCCGAAACTTCCACCATGGGAAAATCGAACGTGATGACGTCATCGTCTGCCAACTTGTCGTGAAGCTCATCAAAGAGTACATCTCGTCTTTCAATTACTTGTCTCGATACCGGGTCATACAAGCGATATCCCTTAGCTGCTACCGACCATGCGGTATTCTTGGCCTTTTGGTTGGAATATGCTCTTTCTCGGACCTTTGTCCAATGCTACAGCAAAAGAACCAAAAACTCTTAAATGACCAACGAAAGGTTTCTTACCAGTCCACGCTTCCATAGGCATCATACTGCCTAGCGCACTAGTAGGTGATCGATTTCGTACATATACAGCTGAATTGACTGCTTCAGCCCATAGAGATTCGCTCAATCCAGACTGGACCAGCATACACCGCGCCATCTCCACTAGAGTGCGGCTTGACCTCTCTGCAACACCATTTTGTTGGCATGAACCAACTCCAGAATCTCCTTAGCTCTATTAGTGGTCGCCCCAGGAAATGGCTGCACATGAATCTTGCTGTGAATGCAAGTTTTTCAATTCATATTGGGTGGTAAAATCATATTTTCAACGCCTCGCACCATTCCTTTGCTGGTCATCTCCTTCATATTGATGAAATTCAGAAGGCCATATCTTTTATGCCACAAGGCACCGTCCGCCTGAGCTGCAGCATAGCACCGACTCTGTTTTCCTTGAAACATGTATAAATCGCCAACTTTTTTCGCCTTCACAATACATTCTTCTTCTTGTACTACCTTTTTCTCAGCGCTGCTTACGGACATAAAGTTTCCAGCCGTTTTTGGCACATAGAGCACATTTGTCAACAGCAATGTGCATAATTCTGTCTGCAGCTTTACATCTCCTTTCCCTTCTGCTTTTAGGAAACCCGAGTCAGCCAGACCAATCATCTCTGTGTGTTTCTCAATTTTTGTGAATAAACTTTTATCACAACACATGTGGCTCGTCGCGCCACTGTCCAAACACCACAAATTCTTTTCAAATCAATTTTGGCGACGACTGCTTGCTTGTTACGGTAAATGCTGCTGCGCCGTTGGTTTGTTGTTCTGCATTTCCTCTTCGTTCGCCTTCTTCTTTCAGCTTGATGCAAAGAACTTCGAATGGCGGTAAATTGTCACGCGTCTCGATGGCGACAACGAAATTTTCGAATTGTTCTGGAAGGCTCGACAGCAAAATGATAGTGCGCAATTCGTCATTTAGCTCGATTCCAACTGATCCCAAGTGATCCCAGATCATCCACGATTTCCATGAATTCGCTTAGGTAGTTTGAAATGCTTTGCCCTTGGCTCATCAATTTGCTTAGCAGTTTCTTGTAAAGTTGAACTTTCCGTACAGATCCACTCTGCTTATAGACATCTTTCAACTTCTGCCAGGCCTCAAACGATGTTGTGCAATTTTTTATGTGGCCCAATTGTGAAGTTTTTACACTCAGCATTATAGTGGCCAACGCCTTCTCATCTTTGACTTGCCAACTCACTCCCTCGGGTGCCGGCGCATGAGATGCTGCCAACTGACCAGATGCCACACTCCACAATTCCGCGTGCACCAACACAGATCGCATCTGTATATTCCAGAGGTCATAATTGTGCTCCTCCAACTTCTCAATTTGGAAATGCCCACTCATAGTGTCTTTTGAGACACACCGATTAACTAGTTCGTAACTTTTAATCACTCTATTGTTCTTTTAACAAATCTATCGTTCCTGGGGCAGAAAACTTCTGCACCAATGGAATGATCTGTTAAGGAAGAATAGAAAAACGCGGACCGCCGTGCGTGTGTTCCCTTACAACATTTATTTCTGACTGACATTTTCTCTTGGTATACATTCGTTAGTGACGACAGAGAAAAACTACTTCATGCGTGCATTGCTTGAGATGTGCATTATTTTCAACATTTAGCACGCAGAATTTTCCGGCAATTTTCCGACCTAACGGTTAAATTTTCCAACATCGGAAAATTACATCTCAGTTAATATCACTTACTTTCCTTACAAACCGAATTTCAAGCCAATCGGATGAAATATAGTTATTTAGCATGCAGAATTTTCCGGGAATTTTCCGAACTAACGTTCAAATTTTCCAACATCGGAAAATGACATCTCAATTTATTTCACTTACTATCTGTTTGCTGCAATAGCAAGATCTGAAATCAACGAGAAATATACAGCCAACGAGGCAACTTCACGAACCCGCAATTAGAACTTGACGCAATGACTTCAATTTTACGATTCACTTTAATTTTTCTTTGCTCTGCTTCCAATGTTAATTCGCCGCGCTAGAGCAGACGCGGCGAAAGCTAACAGAGATGTTACAATTAGAGATGAGATCTTGTTATGTTCTGACCCGGTGGGGATAATTGATTTGCCATTAGCGCGCTATGTCCCGTCTCACAGCTAGGTGTTGGCCAGGCACATAACAACACTTTACAATTGATAAAGAAGTTTAATATATTAATAAAGAAATTTAATAAAGGCTGAAATGACCAAACATCGGCCACGTTGAAGAGCCGAAGGTCTTCAAGAAATAGGTAGTGGGGCGAGATGATGAATCGCACGTTTGAAGATCCCAGTCTTGGTTTTCACGGTAGCGACTCGTACCTTGCCATCTAAGCCAGAAATAGTTTCTACCACGACTCCGAGTAGCCACATCTGTGGTGGCAGGTTGTCTTCTCGTATGACGAATATGGCTCCTTCCTTGATGTTGGAAGACTCCTTAGTCCATTTGACTTGCTGTTGCAAGCCTAACAGATAGTCGCGCGACCAATCGCACCAAAACCGCTGTTTTATGGCTGAGACGAGCTGCCAACGCTGCAGACAGGCAAGGTTGTCATCTAAATATGGCCGAAGAGCTGCAGGAGGCTGCGTTGCTAGTGTGGTTCCCACAAGGAAGTGGGCTGGAGTAATAGCCTCTCCATCATTAGGGCTATTGCTATCGGCCGCGATAGGACGCGAGTTTAGCACAGCTTCAAGCTCCACAAGAACTGTCTGTAGCTCGTCTTCCTTCAACAGGCCGTTTCCAACAGCTTTGATGAGAAGGTGTTTTGCCGACTTAACGGCCGCCTGCCACAGGCCTCCAAAGTGAGGCGCGCGTGGTGGGATGAAGACGAACTCGAATTGGCTGAAAGCCATGAGCGCATCCTTGTTCGTTTTGATGATTGATTGAATGATTGGCGACGTTATTGAGCATACTTGCGGAACCCAAAAAGTTTGTAGCGTTGTCACAATAAAGTTTTTCGAGTGGTCTACGACGTCCCATAAATCTGGTGGGGCATAAAATGAACGAATTAGAAGTGAGATCTTTAATAAGTTCCAGATGGACAGCCTTCGACGCGAAACAGACGAAGACTGCACAGTACATTTTGAGAGGAGTTTTACCACGAATTCCCAACGAAACCCTAAATGGACCAAACAGATCAACTCCGCTAACCCTAAATGGCCGACTGCCTACTAGGCGATCTGCAGGCAGATTTCCCAGGATTTGTGATAACAATCTGGGCTTATAGCGGAAGCAATGTCCGCATTGACGAACTACAGCACTGCATTCACGACGAGCGTTTATTAGCCAAATTGATTGGCGCAGCAGACCGACCAGAACACGCGGACCAGCGTGGCAATTAGTGCGATGCAAATGCTGAATGTACAAATTTACAAATCTGTTGCTCTTGGGCATAAGTAAAGGGAACTTGGCATTATGCGCTAATAGTGCTTGTAGTAAGCGACCTCCTACTCTCAATAAGGACAAGGTGCGTTGGCCAATATGCTCAGTAGAAACGAAAGGATTCAATTTTCAATAGACCAACGACTTGCTTAAGCGATCTAACTCGGTTTTAAAGGCGTCACGTTGCACAATTTGAACGATCGTTAAAAATGAAGCAGCTAGTTCTGAGGCCGTAGGGACAGAGTGAGTCCAGCAAGTGGACTTCCGGCCATCAACAAAACGAGAAATATACGATACGATGCGTATGAGTTTTAAATACGATGATAAATCTTCAACAAGTTTAAGAATTGGGTTAGGATTGGAATCTGCAACAATGTGTACAGTTGCAGTGGTTCGATTCTCTGCTAGAACTTCAGGACTCGGTGCCTGCAAGTGAGAGTTTTCTGGCCACTGGCTTTGATCAATCAACAAAAAAGGTGGGCGCTTGAACCAGAGCGACATGTTCAATTCCTTGACTGTATAACCTCGAGAAGGCAGATCAGCAGGGTTGTCGCCAGTTGGCACATGTTTCCAAACAGCATCTGGTGAGAGCTCTTGGATGTCTGCCACCCTATTGGCTACAAAGGTTTTGAGTTTCGATGGGTGTGTTTGCAACCAATGCAACACCACTTCGGAGTCAGACCACATAAAAACGTGATCGACTTTAAGATCAACTAATTTGCAGACGTCACTCCACAGCCGGCTAAAAGGCACTGGGCACTGTTTTAGGTTTTAACGGAGATACGCGAGACTTAGCTGTTAGCAAATTGACGACAGCGCCTTCTGGGTTCCATGCACTTGGTACGAACCATTCCGATTTGTGCCCACATGTCGAGGAATTTGAACGGAGTCTAACTCCTCAAAACAGGCTAAAACTTGTTCCCAACGTTTTAAGAGAGGATCCGGAATTTGGTCGTCCCAGTCGAGTTTTAGAAGCCAAATCTCTTGAATGAGAATTTTGGCGAGTGTAATAATTGGGCAAATGAGCCTTAGGGGGTCGAATAGGCGAGAAGTGAATGAAAGAATAGAGCGCTTCGTGGGAGTGTTCTCCTGACATAATTCCTGAGTACGGAATTTAAAGACATCCTGCTTTGGGCTCCAAGTGAGTTTTCGTATCAGCCGTATCTCCGAGTGAGACGTCTGTGTTGTCAGTTTGACTTTCGCTTAGAACACAATTTGCAGCCCATTTGGCAAGGACAAACCCAGCAGACTTCAATATGAATGTGACTTCTTCTCGTAGTGCCTTAAGCTCTTCAATAGAGTCAGCACCAGATACTAGGTCATCAACGTAAAATTCGTTAGCAAGGGATTTGGAGCCTAAGGGATGAGACACTGCGAAAAGATCGCTCAAATATTGGAGGCAGCGAATAGCCAAAAATGGAGCGCTTGCAGTGCCATAAGTGACTGTGTTCAAGCGATATATTTGTAATGGCTCATTGCTATGTTCACGCCAAACAATCAGCTGAAAGTCGCGTTGGGCTTCGTTTACTAAGACTTCCCGATATATTTTAGTAATGTCTGCAGTCATAGCATACGGACGAAGGCAAAACCGTAAGAGTATGGCATAAAGGCATGGCTGAATAGTCGGCCCAACTAACAGAATATCGTTTAGCGACAATTGCGCATCTTAGATTTGTTGAAACACTATGGGGCCTGAGAACGCATTGATAAGGGATGAAGTAATCTAAATACTCCTTCATGAAATCAATGTACATAGATTGGAGATCTGGATTGGCATTCATACGCCTCTCCAACGACAAGAATCGCCTCTTCGCCGTGTCGTAAGAACGACCAAGGCAGCTAGGACTTGACTTAAATGGCAAATTGACACTGAATCGACCTGAAGGCAAACGGACTACAGTATCAACAAAGGACTTTTCGCACAACATTGTTCCGGCGTGTAAAGTTGCGATTTGGACATTTCAGGAACTTGTTCGACTTCCCAAAACTTGCGCATCAACGAATCTAAAGGGGTAGAATCTTGAACAATGCTCAACATGGAGCATGCTTCCGACAATCGAGTTTGATTTGTTTTGCAACGCCCAGACACTATCCACCCAAACACTGTGTTTTGTAGAGTAGGACCGAAACTGATGTGTTTGATCTGGCCTATTTTGAGCAAATCGAAGAAAGTGTCGACACCAAGCAGCTGTTCGACACGCTGTGGCTTGTGGAATTGTGGGTCCGCAAGAGCAACATCATCCGGAATCTTCCAGTCTGTTGCAGTGATTGTTTTTTCAGGATGGTACGAAGATATAGAATTTAGAACGATTAAGTCAACAACCATTTCGAAAGCTTCACACCGTGAGCTAACGGTTGTTTGAACCGCATGGCGAGCAGACAACTGCGATTTGCCAATGCCTAACAAATTTATGTCGTGACGATATCTCTTCAACTGAAGGCCCTTTGCCAACTCTTCCGATATGAAGTTCACTTGAAAACCAGAGTCCAACAAAACTCTAGCTATCTGCTTTTGACCTGCTTGACCACTGATGTTAACAAGTGCAGTGGCTAGAACAACTTGAATAGATTTGTTCGTCTGAACAGATAAAGCGTTCAAAGATTGTTGAGCTGGTGGAGAACTAGAAGCAGCGTTGGTAACGGAATTTGAGCTATATCGATGAAGAAGAGTGTGATGGGGCTTCGAGCAAACTCTACAATGAGCAGACTTACACGCTGATACACTATGCCCATGACGAAGACAGTTGATGCAGAACGGAAAGCCCTTAGCAAACTTGAATCCGAGATTCAACAGTTGCATTTTCGAACGAAGTGCAAGATTGAATGAAGTGTTCATTCGATTTGCAGAATACACATTTGCGATTTGATGGCGCAGTTATTTGGGCCACAGACAACGAAGTTTTGCCTGTGCTTCGATGAGCACCAGATTTTAGAGACTTTGAGCGACCTAATGTAGCTTCATCAGCGGCGAGATGCTGGTATCGCTTGTTCATTGCATCCGCGAATTCCTTCCAGGCTGGAATAGATTGATAATCAATTTGTTCTTCCCAACGGGAGCGAGTCTTTCTATCTACCTTGGACATAACAATATGTATGATCATTGCGTTTGCGATTGTGGTGTTATCACCAATTGAGAGCAATGACTCGTAAATTGCTGTAACCGTTTCTATTAAGGATCGCAATGATACTGCGGACGGACTCTGCATGACGGGAATATCAAAAAGACGAGCAATACTTATACAGCTAATGCCTTATGGTAATTGGTGTCAGTAATCTTGTAAGCCTTCACTGTACCTAGTGCCTCTTTTTCCAAACACGATAGGAGGTGATTGAATTTCTCCACGTTGGATAAAGTGAGATCGTCATCTAGCACTGCAGATTGCTGAGACACGCGTTTTCTTGCACCACCCATTTCCAATCTGAGATCTATTAGCTTTTAGCAAATTGGCTGAACTGTTGGACTTACTGCAAGTTTATAAGTAATGCGCTGTTATGCCTATGTTATCACCAAGTGTGGTAACAGACCGAGAATATGCCAACGAATTTTGGTATGAACAAATTAATTACTCAGTGAATTTCTAAGAATGCCAGTACTTCTTTAAAAAGACCACGCATGAAATCAAATGAGAATCTGTCAAGCAAAATAACCTTTCAGCATTGGTAATAAAGAAAACGGCGATATGTCAACTCAAAGAGAGCCCGAATGAGAATCGTTTAAATTTTCGTAGCGACTGTAAGCTTTGGCTGCGAAACTGCAGCGCACCAAACGAACAAAGATCAAAAGGAAAGAACGGTTGACTATGTACTCGAGTGCATGTACATACATATGTGTGCGCCGCTATTTCTGGTTACGGCAATCGAAATTACACACCACTTGTACCCAATGTACAAGCGTGTGTGTGGTGATGTAGCACTTATAAGTGCTTATAATTACGAACCAAATATTTATTAGGGCTCGACACTTTCAGACGTGAATTTAGTTACACGTGTACACGTGACACGTGTATACGAACGTGGTTCGTGTTTCAGTTCAAACTCAAGTGTACACGTGAATTACTGTTCGTGTATTCGTGTCCGAGTATAGGTTCGATCGTACGTGTACTACCCGAAACACGTGATTGACGTGTTTAAAGCTAGAGACACATCTGATGCAAAGGCATCAGACTGACATTTAAATTGCAAAGAATATTTGCTTTTAGAAACACACTAGCAACACGCCATCCGAGGAGCGCTTGCCTTCGGTATCTGATCCAGTTGACTTGGATCAGCGTGATGCGTGGTACAGCGCCGAACTTATCATCGGCTTGACGAGTGATATTTTGTTTTTGGCAAACGCATTGTTGACAAGGAAAAGAAAAGATTCTTGTTTTTGCGTGCGTTGGCTGCAGATGTGTGTGTATGGCTATATTCTCTGTGTTTGTATTTTGTTATTGCCTTTGCGCTCTTTGTATCATTTCAATTTGCCAAGGCGCTGAATTCGTCTAAAGACGATGATGACATGAGCTGCACATTCAAAAATACCTTCCGCGATGAGCTAGCAAAAGATTTAATCTGACATGGCAACCTGGGAAAAGTAAGGTGTCTGCGCGGCAAGTTGCATCTATGCTTGACCCACGTTATATGGACTTGGAATCTGAACCTTTGGCTGCAAGGGAAGAGATCAGAGCCCGAGTTCTTGAAATTGTGAGGGCCCGGCACCTTCTACTTTCAGTCAAGACGAGCCACAGTCGAGTCAAGCTGACATTAAGAACAGCGCACTGGCGTTCCTTTACCAGGAAAACGTCACGCCGGAACACAATGTCACCTCTCAATGGGACAGCTATCTTGGTGAGCCCGTGTTAAGGTTTGATTACCCCCACTACAATGGCGCGCACGGCAACACAAATATCCGGCTTTAGCCGGTTTAGCTAGGAAATATTTGGCAATTCCAGCCACATCCGTGAGTTCGGATAGATGTTTCTCAACTGCTGGTAATGTATAGTAGTCAATCCTAAACGCAGCTGCCTTAATCCTGCAAATGTTGATTTGTTGGTTTTTCTGTACCAGAACAGATCCCTTTGTCACTTACATCGGGACTGATCCAACTCCCTAAATAAGTTAATATATACACCTGATCAGTTAAATAAATAAATGAAGAAAGAGTGACCAATGTAGGTCTATGATTTATTGGCATTTGCCAAAACGTCGAAAATCCTCCTGGATTCCTAGGCCAAACGTACCCAAATAATCACCCGGCCTCATTAAGGACCCTAAGGTCTATGTGTGACCCCATCTGGGGTCAGCCGGAACTACCTACCTACCTTACCGCCTAGCATCTGAGCCATTCTAATCTATTCAGAAACGCGCTACCTACCTGTGGAGTGGGAGGAGGGGAAGAGAGGTCCTTACCTCGTCCGTTCCTCTCCCTGTGTTCATGAAGTTCGTGGCGAAGGGGGCAGATCACAGTGCACACAAACGAAATCGGCCAAGTGGTTAGAGTAGGGGTAGGGGTAGGGTAGAGGATCTTCTCGCGACACAATGGATTCAGGCAAAACGTTTTAAAATATATAACGAAAAAGAAACATTCACGTGTTACACTTGATTCACGTTAGCACCTGGAAACACGGATACACGTGAGTTAAATACACGTGTAGTTCATAAACTCGTACCTATACACGTAGCATTTAATTTCACGTGTTCACGTGTATTCGTACTACACGTGAAACATCAAGCCCTAATATTTATGAATCCCAACTTAGGTGTTTTGTAGCCAGCGACTACTGTAGTTGGAGCCAAATGATGTGTATATGGCAGCCGGGTTTGGCCAACGGCTATTTAATTACCTGTAGCTATGATGAATGCCTTTATCAATAGCAGCCAGAACAATGCAGCTAATTCCAATGATTACGAGTTAAGCGCTGCTCGTAGCTGCGATGTATGCATCCAAATGAGTCGCGAGGTTATGTTGAGAAACAGCTAATAAACTCGCGAGGATGTATGTAGATGCAGACCTGCCAGAACTGCCAACGAAATGATGTACATATAGGTGCAGCAATTGAGCTGCCGAGGTGTGCGGTTTCCGCACGTGGAACTATCAACGAAATGATGTTCGATGTACATATAAACGGCAAGCCGACGAGGTGTGTGTGTGTGCAATTTATAAAGTGCCGACGAGGTGTGTGTGAGTGCAATGTATGAATTGCCGACGAGGTGTGTGTAAGTGCAATGCATAGATTGCCGACGAGGTTGTGTGTATTTGCAGCTTTTATGCACATAAGTATGTATGTCGCTGCCATCGACGAATTATGTTTTAGAACATTGCAGCTAATACAGGGTTGTCCATATTCGACGGACCCATCTGGCAACGCCTTAACTTTTGACAGAGATGTCAGATCGCTTAATGACATACCGCGTTTGAAGCGTCAGTCCAAGCAGATTTTTACCATGGAACAATACACGCCACGCGAGCGCTCTGAAATAGTTGAAATTTACATTCAACAGAACAAGTCAATTGTGAAAACTCATTATCATGTCCGATGAAGCCCATTTCACATTGAATGGGACCGTAAATAAGCAAAATTGCCGTATTTACGCCACTAAAAATCCTCAGGAGATTCAAGAAGTGCCTCTTCATGACGAAAAAGTCACAGTTTGGTGCGGCGTTAGTGCGAAAACGGTCATTGGGCCGTTTTTCTTCCAAAATGAAAATGGCCATGCTGTTACCATCAACCAGGAGCGTTATCGCGACATGATGACCAATTTTGTGATGCCAATTATTCGTCGAAAGCGTATGAGGCAGTTCTGGTTTCAACAAGACGGCGCTCCACCGCACACAAGTCGCATAACAATCGATTTTCTGAAGAAATTGTTTCCGGGCCGTTTGATGTCGAAAAGTGGTGATTTGGACTGGCCACCGCGTTCGCCCGATTTGACGCCGCCTGACTTCTTCTTGTGGGGATATTTGAAGTCAAAGGTTTACGTTAACAAGCCAAGGACCGTAGAAGAGCTCAAGGACAACATTCGTGAAGAAATAGCCGCTATTCCGGCCGAAATGTTGGCGAAAACAATGGAAAATGCTGCAAAAAGGGCACAATACGCCATCAACGCCAGAGGCGGCCATTTGAGAGATATCATATTCAAAAATTGATGTAAACAAATCTACTTAGAACAAATTAAATGATTAAGATTGCCAACCGCCAAATTTTTATTTTTTTCTTTGATTTTTTTAAAAAAAACATGGGTCCGTCGAATATGGGCAACCCTGTACATACCCAGTCGGACTTTGCATCATGTCATGAGAAAAGTCAGTACATCTGGTGGCATGAAACTTCACGGAAATAATCTGTACATAATCTTTTTTGCATGAAATACATACCCAGTCGGACTTTGCATCATGTCATGAGAAAACTCAGTACATCTGGTGGCATGAAACTTCACGGAAATAATCTGTACATGATCTTTTTTGCATGAAAAAGTCACACGTTGTTTTCTCAGGTAGTCAGGTAGTAAGGGTAAAAGTCTGGACATCATGAACCGGGTCTAACTTTTTCCGTCGTTGGGCATGTAAACAAAAGACACTAAGGCAGAGCCGAACGATTGCCGAATGATCGATCCCCCCCTCCCCCTCTAATTTCTGAGCCTCTGGTGCGCTTAGTTCGTAAGTTAACGGCGGGTATGTCATAAACAAAAAAGAACAACAAAAAGATGTATGTATACAGTGAATCAATAAAGTATTGGCACACAACTGTTTTAAAACTTTGACTGTCAATAATTTTTTTTCCACTAACAACAAATTGTGAGATGTCATTCTCATTGTGGAACATTTTACTATATATTTCCAAAAGAAAATTTTTAATTTCACTTTTACTGTATTTTATATTATTTAAAATAAGGAAAAACTGCATAAACCAACATCAAAAAAGTATTGGCACACTGTGAATGCATCTCACCCGCTTGTTTGTTTAACGGTTATTCTTGGTTTGCTTTGTTTAATTCCGTTACTCTGGCGAATTTTATTGTTCACTTGTGCAGTTTCAGTCAGTTTTGATCGTTTTTTTCGGTGGATGTCCGTAATAATAAATCTATACGTCAAGCAGAAATCTTATCGGGAAATTGGCAACATTGTACAGAGATCATACTCAAGTGTTCGAAATATTATAAAACATTACACAAATACTGGAAAATTAGAGCATGAGAACAGATCTGGAAGGCCTAAAAAATTGACACCGCACCAGGAGCGGATTGTGGTAGCCGCAGTGGCGAAAAACCCGAAAATTTCTGCTGTCAAACTATGCCACGAAATGAAAGAACGATTTGACGGGAACTTCAATCCTCAAACCATCCGGAATATTCTGAACCAAGCTGGTTATAATGGGCGTGTGGCTCGGCGTAAGCCATTTATCTCAGCAGTGAACAAGAAAAAGAGGTTGGCGTTCGCAAAAATGCATCTAAACCAGGGCTGCAAATCGGTTTTGAACCGAGCCGGTTCGAACCCGGAATTCCGACTTTCAGATTACTCTTAAGGAATTAAAGCTGAACCTGAACCCGTTCCGAACCTAAAATATCGGTTCGGTTTAACAAAAATGATAGATTTGAACTATTTCCCATAGAATTCTTCTGTTATCCTGATGGAATTATCCACATTACTGTGGAAACACTTTTCGTATGTGGACTACGAAATTGCATTTTACTTTAAGGGCTGTATCCAGCACATCGAAGTTTTTATTTCGTCACAATACTTTATAATTTATATGTCATTGCTGTGATGGTCATGAGCTGTGTGAAAATGTTTCTATTTATATAAAGTATTGTAAAATCCCATCCCAACCCAAAATTGAGACAATTCCCTAACAGTTTATGTCGGTTTTAGGCTGATTACCATATAAACGTGTATAAAGCATGGACTGAACCAAGGTTCGAACCCAAAACCTTGGCCCAAAAACCTTGAACCTCAAAATTCTGAAACTGAACCATTGGTAAATTTTGGTTCGAGCCCGCGAGCCGGAGATCCAAGAAATTTGATGGGTTTGCAGCCCTGATCTAAACAAGCCGGAATCATTTTGGAATAGTGTCATATTTAGTGATGAATCAAAATACAACCTATTTGGTTCAGACGGCGCACAAAAAGTTTGGCGTAAACCAAATAAAGAGCTTCAAGAAAACAACATTCTAAAAACAGTGAAGCACGGCGGCGGCAATGTAATGGTGTGGGGGTGTTTGGCAGCATCTGGAGTGGGAAACCTTGTCTTCATAGATGACAAAATGGACAAGTACTTGTACAAGACCATTCTGGAAGAAAATTTGGATCCCAGTGTGGATAAGTTGGGGTTAAATGGGAAACCTTTCCTGTTCCAACAAGATAACGACCCCAAACATTCGTCGTATCTGGTTCAAGAATGGCTTATCTACCATTGCCAGCAGCTGAAAACACCTCCACAGTCACCAGACTGGAAAAAAATATACGAGGTCACCATATTACGTCCAGAAGCTCACTGAAGGATGCTATACGCACAGAATGGGCTAATATTACACCCGACGAAACAGCAAACCTAGTTGGAAGCATGCGCAGGCGCTTACAGGCTGTTATCCAGTCGAAGGGAGGTCCATCAAAATATTAGACATCCTTAAATATGATCCTTTATGAGTTTTTGGCAAGTGTGCCAATACATTTTTGATGTTAGTTTATGCAGTTTTTCCTTATTTTATATAATATAACCTACATCTAAAGTGAAATTCAAAATTTTTCTTTTGGAAATATATAGTAAAATGTTCCACAATGAGAATGACATCTCACAATTTTGTTTCAGTTAAGTGGAAAAAAAATTATTGACAGTCAAAGTTTCAAAACAGTTGTGTGCCAATCAGGGATGCAAACCGGTTCTGAACCGAACCGGTTTTGAACCGAACCGAACCGCTTATTCCAGCTGGTGAACCGAACCTCAAACCGAACCGGCTTCCTTTAAGAATTGCTGAACCAAACCGAAAACCACAAATAAAAACGGTTCGGTTCGGTTCAGTTCTCTGACGAGTTTTAAGACGGGACTCGCTTTCCTCTAGCCAATGATGCTTATTAATTTGGGAATTTGAATCGTTTCCCTAAGATCATTTTTCTACATTTCGTTTGACTCTCTAAATTCTTACCGATGCCGGAACTTTTAAGGATGACTTGACGAAAATTTAAGAACAAGTAATCTTGCAAGTCTTTTGTAATTGCCCTCCGATCTCTTAATATACATACCATCAATCTACATTCTTTCATCTAGTGGACAATATTTGGAAATCTGTAATATTTCTTCACCTTAATTCAATCCTAACCATGGGAGTTTTTACACTTTTATATTCTAATCTTTTCTAGCCGACATTCTCTGTTTTCGAAGATCGTTCCTCAAGGAACATATAGACGAATCCTTTGAATCCGGACATAATATATTTGGGACAATCTTCTAAGGATTTTAAAGATATTAAAATGGATTATAGGACTTCAATTTGAAAGTGTGCAAAAGTCACATGACACTAGAAATCATAATGTACCTCTGTGAACCACTGAACCGAACCGGAACCGCGGTTCAGTCAGCTCAAAAAACCATGTAATGAACCGAACCGGCGGTTCAGAAAATGTCTGAACCACTGAACCGAACCAGTCTTTATATTCGAGTGGTTTGCATCCCTGGTGCCAATACTTTATTGATTCACTGTATGCATTTCTCTGCTTTGTCTATTCTCTTTGAGTTTTTTTTTGGCATTGCAACCGACGCGGTCGATCGTAGCGTTTGCGTGAGTGAGTGAGCGAAAATAAAAACATTTAAATTCGTGTAAAACAATCAATTTAGGTAAGTAATTTTAACATGCTGTTGTGACAACGTTTGTTAATTCTTTTTTTTTATTCTCGGGACGCAATAACAACAACCGCATCAACAACAACAACAAAGTCAACAATTACAAATAGAACCCAAGCAAAGAAGAAAAGTAAAGCATCAACAAATTGGTGAGTGTTCAATTATAAACTTACATACATATATGTATGTATATTTAAATATATTTCATAACGTTTTGGTGGCAGCCGGCAATTAAAGTGAAAAAAAAAACATAAGTGAATACGTTCCGCGACATTTAAATATGTCCAAAAAAATACATTGCGCGACACGTAAATATATCCAACAAAAAATTTATATTATTTTTGCTTAATTTCGTGAAGTAAATCATTTTATTTATTTTTATTTTCAAATATGCAAAATTTAAGAGAAAATTGTTTGATTTTGAAAAATCAAATTATTTAAATAAAGTTTGCCTATAAAAGAAACTTAAAAAGTTATTGCTCGGTAATTGAAAGCGAAGCCCAAACGTGACAAATAGACCTCGGATTTTGCATATTTTAAAACTGATTTTAATCCTTAATTTATTTTTGTAGAATCTCAACGGGTCGAGGGCTACACCTTTGATAATTACATTAAGGACGTCCGCACTGGATTCGAAAAGATTAAAAATAAGGTGTACAAAGCCAATGAGGAGGCAAAAAAATTTAAGGAGTCAGAAGAACCATAAATTTATTGAGATCCGGATTGATTCCTTAAAAATTATTTTACAGCTCAGCTCCGAATTTCGAGTCGATTTTCGTGTAACGTTTCCATTCGAATTTTATAATGTAGAGAAGGTGGCAAATATACCTACGATTTCAATTTGATAGAAAAGGTCGACGGAATCTAATAACCACAGATTTCCTTGCCACTTATAATTAAATTTATACAACCTAATTTCGAAATAGAAACATTAACACGAAAATCGTTTCGGAGTTCGGATCACGCATTTATACTTTCTTCCACAAAATACATGACCATTTGAAATACTTTGGCGAAAAAGTTGCATTTTGAGAAGCTTGTAAGTATTTGGACCAAAAAGAAAGCAAACTGTCCTTATGATTTATTGGGTGCTGAATTGAAATTAGTGGTTCGTTTCGATCCACATCCTCCAGTTCAAGTGATATTTTGTTAAGCGTTTTTTTAACGATGTATTCTTACATATTTAGGTTTAAGTAATTTCAATTCAGCTCCCAATAAATCATAAAGACGGTTTCTTATCCCTATCATTGGTTTTTAAACATGTGAAATTACTCTATGAAAGCTGTGATTTAATTTTAGTTGGTTTATAACCAGTTTGATTCAACCTAAGCACCAAACTTCAAGATTAAAGTTTAATTAAATTCTGTGATAGGGCTTTACGCCACTTTAAAACCGGGTTTAAGCCATTTTAAAATCGATTCGCAGACTTCATCCTGAGCAAATTTACATGAATGAT